>JAGKTI010042582.1:0-10088 GCA_018397915.1 Birgus latro
TGAGGACAGGAAGGATAGACAATATGTGAAAATGGTTGGAGAGAGAATGGTAAGGAGAGAGGGGGTAGATTGGTGCTTAACGACATAACATTGATTAGCTGATTGTGTTCCCTATGTTGACGGCCTTGTAGAGAGGGAGAGAGAGCAGAAGAGGGGAGGGAAGAGGGGAAACAAGATGGGAAGAGGGAAGTGAAGGATGAGAATAGGGAAAGGGAAGAAAGGATGAGAAGAGGGAAGTAGAGGAGGAGGAGTAGGGGATTGAAGGAAGAGATGGGGAGGAAGAAGGTGGGAAGAGGAAAGTGGAGGGGAAAAAATCAGAAGAGGGAAGTGAGGTGAGAGAGGGGGGAGTGAGAAGATGGAAGAGAGGTTGAAGGAGAAGGGGAATGAGGGAAGCGAAGGGGAGAAAGAGGATGGGAAGAGGAAAGTGGAGGGGGAGAGGAGTGAGGAAAAGGGAAGGAGGGAAAGAAGGTGGGAAGAGGGAATTGGAGGGGGAGAGGAGTAATGTGTAGGGAAGGGGAGAAAGGATGTTGAAGGGGGAGGGAAGAGAAGTGGAGAATAGGGATGTGAGAGGGGAAGAGAACTGGAGGAAAGAAAATTAGAAGAGGGAAGTGGAGGAGGAAAGAGTAAATTGTCCAGGTAGGAAGTACAGCAGTCGATTAAGTAACAGGGAAGGGAATGTGTGTGTGTTTATATAGGTAATTGTGGAAAAGAATTGAGGCCCTAAGTAAGCAGTAGGCAGGTAGGCAGGACAGGTGTGTGTGTAGGGCTAAGAGAGTATGGCAATCAGTAGGCTGTGTGTGTGTGTGTGCATTCTTGATTATGTGTGTGTGTTTGCATGAGTGAATGTAGGTGTTTCTGAATATGCATGCTTGTGTGTGTGTGTGAGTGCATGTAAGTGGTATAGTTGTGTGTGTGTGTGTGTGTGTGTGTGTAAGTAGTAGTGTATGAGTGGAGGTAGTTGTGTATGTGTGTGCGTATAGTCTAAAGTAGTTGCCTACATGATTGAAAGTGAGTGGATATTACTGTACGTGTTTTAGTGTATGTTTGCAATTGTACCTGTGTGTGTGTGTGTGTGTGTGTGTGTGTGTGTGTGTGTGTGTGTGTGTATTAGATAGGGGGGTTTGCGTGTCAGTGCGTGCGTGGGTGAAGGGAGAGTCGGACATAGAGTGGGGGAGGGGCAGGGGTAATGGTGTGGGGGAGGGGCAGGGGTAATGGTGGTGGGGCAGGGGTAATGGTGTGGGGGAGGGGCAGGGGTAATGGTGGTGGGGCAGGGGTAATGGTGTGGGGGAAGGTAATCGACGGTATTGGCTCATGGTGGAGGAGGTGGAGTGCTGGGGTAGTTGATGGGGCCAGCCTAAAAATGGACCATGTGTAGGAAGGAAGGAAGAGGGAGAAAGGAAAGAAGGTAAGAGGAGAAGGGAAGGAAGGTGGAGAAAGGAAGGAAGGGGGAGATAAAGGAAGGTAAGAGGAGAAAGGATGAGAGGAAGGTGGAGAAAGGAAGGAAGGAAAGGGGAGGGAGGAAGGAAGGAAGGGGACACGGGGAGGAAGGAAGGAAAGGGAGGAAGTGAGGGAAAATAATTGTATATTCTTGATAGATTTTAAGGACAGGTGGGGGAGATTGAAAATGATTGATGATGCTTGACTGTTTTTGTTTACGAAGGGAAGATGATTTATATAGCGGTATAATATGTTTGGTACCGCATGTTATCTATCTATCGAAATCTATCAATAATTATGGTCCATGAAGTTGTACGTGTGTGTATTTCTGTCAGTAACAGTCAGGTTCTTTGGCTAAATAAATCACAAGAGTTTAATTTCAGGTATGTGTGTAACTGTGTGTACGTAAAATTTAGACAAACATACACATGTAGACTTGAAGATATAAAAAGCTCGCTGTAAAATTTTGATATGAATTGTTCTGAAGGTTTGCCATTATCGCCTCACGAACGATTGCTAACAGTATCGGTTCAATTGACACTGATTCCAGCCTTTTTCTTTATTGCGATTTTTTCTTTGTCCTGATACCCGGAATTTGGGCCTCGATGGTGCGTGAGGATGTTGCGTGTGGGAGGAGGGAGGGAGGAAAGTGGGAAGGGAGAGAGGGAGAAATAGAAAAAGGGAAGAGAGGGTGAGGGAAGGGAGAGGAAGAAGGAGAGAAAATTGAAGGGAGAGTTAGGTGAGGTAGGGATCGAGGGAAGGGGTAAAAGGAGGAGGTAGGGAAGGGGATCTGGGGTGTTATTTAGGGAAATAAAGAAGTAGGCGTGGGAGGGAGAATATGCTGTTGGGAAGAGGGAGGGAAATAGGGATTCGTACAAGAAGCTGATGCGGGAAGAAAGGGAGTTGGAACTAACAAAGGGAGAGGAAGTAGTGGAGTAGAAAAGATTGATAATAGTGAAGTAAAAAATAATGGAGGGAAAGGAATAAAAAGGAATGGAGGGAAAGGAATTGAAAGGAATGGAGAGAAAGGAATAAAAAAAATTGGAGGGAAAGGCTGTGGACAAGGACTGAAGAAGCAAAATAAGAAACCAAGAAGAATAAACTGAGCAAGAGAGGGAAGGACAGGGGAGGATTGAGAAATATAAGCTTAAATAAAAGACCAAGAGGAGTGGATCAGGTGAAGTGGGAGGAATAATAGAAAGTGGTGTGGGTCCATTGAGAGGCGTAATGTGTGTGTTTACAAGATTGACAGTGACTGAGGAATGCAATAAAGAGCAGTTTAATGGAGAGAGAGAGAGAGAAAGAGAGAGGGGGGGGGGGGGGAGAGGCATATTAAGGAGTAACGTTATTGCAGAGAGAGAGAGAGAGAGAGGAGGTGGAGCTTGAGTGTATTAAAAAGTAGAATGGTATGAGAGAGAGAGAGAGAGAGAGTGTATTGCAGTAGTCTTAAATAAACCTGTTATCAGCACCAGGCTAACATTTCACACTCCAAGGCGGCACTGTCTGGCCCTGTCTGTCTGTCTGCCTCTTAATTCTGTGTCCGTCCGTTTGTCTGTGTCTGTATTATTCTCTGCCCTTCCTTTAACTCCTTATCGTCTGTGTATATTTCTCCTCTGTTTCGTGTTTGTTTTTCTTGTGCATTTCTTGTTGTTTTCCATCTGTGTCTTGTGTTCCGTCAGTGTCAGTCTGTCATTCTTTCTTCACTGTCTCCTCTTGTCTTTCCTGTCTGTCCCTTTTTCTCATTACTTTCCTTTTCGTTCCAGTCTTCCTCTGACGTTACCCAATCCCTCATTCATTCCTTCTCCCCATTCTCCACTCCTTCATCCATCCCCTCCTCTCCTCCTTTCCCCAACTTTTCTCCCCCCCCCCAATCCCAATCCCATCCTCATTTCCCTTCCACCCCCCCATCTTCAAATCCCCTCCTTCCCCAAATCCACCTCCATTTACCCCTTCCCACACCACCACCATCCTCAGCTCTACCTCTCCTCCCAGTCCTTCCCCCCAACTTCCCCCTCCTGCTCCTCCCCTCAACTTCCCCCTTCCTACTCCTCCCTCAGCTCCTCCCACTATTTCTCCTCAACCCCCCTCCTCCCCTCACCCCTGCTCCCTCCCCACACCTCAGCAAAATTGTTACGTCCCCCGTTTTAGAAAGTTGTACCTGATCCTGACCCAGCTTAAAATGTCGGGTGGTACTTAGCCTAATAGTGCGTGAATTATGTATATTAGGCGGGTACTTGCATGGTGTGGTAGGGCGCTGGCTGGGTGAGTGGGTGTGAGGTGGGTAGGTGGGTGGGTGGCAAGGAGTTTGGTAAGGTGTGGGTTGGTAAAGTGTGGGTAGGTGGGTTGGTAAGTAGGGAAGTTGGAAGGTAGATTGGTTGGTTGGATGGTAGGCAGATGAATGGTGGATTGGTAGATAGGCGGTCGTGAGTAGGTAGATGTGTGGCGGATTGGTGGGTAGGCAGGTGGAAATAGGAGTAGGTAGGAAGTAGATACATAGGTGGAAGTAGGTCGGTAAGTACGTGTGGAAGGTGGACTGGTTTGGTAAGTGGGTATGTAGGTGGGGCAGGTGACTGGGAATTAAGTGGAAAAAGCGGACTAGACTGGTAGGTAAAGTGGAAAATATGAACTGTTAAGAGCTAGAATTAAGACTCATTCATTTCATGATGGCTAGACACACACACCTTATGAAGAAGTGGAGGTCATAGGCAGGGGGAGAAGATTATTCCCGTATAGTATAATGTCTTTTTATTTGAGTTTTAATTTTATTATTGCTAACACCAGACGGTTTTATTCAGTTGAGAGGGAGATGTTTATAGTGCATTGACGCTAACCTGAGAAACATCCCTAAACCCCTTTCAGTTCAGTTAATGGCCAGGTGTTTGATTAGTAACCAAGGACACTCATTTCTACCCCTTCATCAGATTACGTTTCCTCTGAGGAATATCTCAAACCACCTCTCAGTTCAGTTGATGGCCAGGTGTAGTCAGATTGGAGGGTTGATTTGACTGGTAACCAAGGCGACTCATTCCTTCGTCATAACTTAAATTTGAGTTGATATAGGTAAGAAGGTAGGTAAAGAGTAATTACCGAGGCTGGACGTCTAGTTGATAGGTAAAGAAATAGGTCAGTAGGTACACCATAGATACTCGGGTGGGTGGGTAGGGAGGTGAGCAGGCAGACAGGTAAGGATAGAGGTATGTAGACGGGCGTGGCAGTGCAAGGGAAGAAGGATAATGGTGATGGAGGGACAGGGTGGAGACAGGGAGAGAGTACTTGGACGTAGAAGGAGAGGGGGGAGGAGAAAGGGAGGAGGGGGAGGGAGAAAAAGGAAGAAAGGAGGAAGAGGACGAGTGGGGAGAAGGGAAGAAAGGCGGAGGAGGAGGAGGGAGAGAAGGGAAGAGGACGAGTAGGGGGAGAAGGGAAGAAAGTAGAGGAGAAGGAGGTTAGGGGAGGAAAGGAGGAGGTGTAGGAACAGGAATAGGCAGGATGAAAAGGTACAAAGGGAAGATAGGAAGAAAGACAGGAGAGAATGAAAAGGAAAGGGAGGATATAAGGACAGGAAGAAGCAGTACACCAAGCATGACGTAAGAGGACTGTGAAGGAACCGAAGCAAGAAAAGATGCGAAAGAAGAAGGAAAGTATAGAGAGAAAAGGTCACCGGACGAAAGGGGAAACGAATAGTAATAAATAAATAGAGAGGAAAAAAGGAGAGAGAGAGAACAATGTAACAATGAGACAATAGCCCAACAAGAATGCACGAAAAGGGAGTCCCAAGAAAGTGAGACAAAGGGTGGAACAAAGTGAGCCACGTAAGAGAGAGAGAGAGAGAGAGAATGCTCCAGCAATAGTGCACGAAAAGGGAGTCCCAAGAAAGTGAGACAGAGAAGGGGGGGAAAAAAAAGTGATCCACGTAAGAAAGTGAGCACGAGTGAGAGAGCGTGTAAGGTGGGAGAAACACTCGTTATGCCGCCTCGAGTCTGGCAAAGTTGGGTGAGGAAAAATTAAGGAGAAAAAAAAAATATATAGATTTCTTTGTGTGGAAGTTGGTGAATGTGGGGGTTTGAGAGGGTGAGGGGAGTAGTTGAGGGAGAGAAAGGTTGGGGGGAGAGGGGAGGAATGTCCGTGAGAGAGAGAGAAAGAGAGAGAGAGAGAGAGAGAGAGACCATTTAGCAAGAGGAGTAAGGTGCATAGAGAGAGGCAGCGGTTCTCTGCATCACCACCACTGAACAGACATAATGAAAACCACACCCATCCTGTACTTATGTCTGTTCCAGCAACCCTTTATACCCATCCTGTATGTATGGATGTGTGTGTTTGTGTGTCACTGCAGCCGTATCCAACCCAGACTGCACCATTCTTCATCTTATTGCAAGTATTTCCATTTTACTACGGTACCTGTTTCTTACTTGTCTACTGACATTTTTCTGTTCTCGCAGTCATGTTATTATCATCTCTATGACCTCGTCCAAGACCGAAAAAGACGTGAGACGTGGTCATAATGAGACCTCAGGGATGAGAGACTGAATAGGGAGGTTGCCAGAGATCGAGCAGCGTGAAGAGCCGCCATTAGGTGACGAAGGCCGACACCTACAAGCATTTTGGAGCCTTTATAAACGATACGATATGAGCGATTTGGTAACCACTAAAATGTATCGACACAGCTATTCTTTTTCCTTGATCTGATATTACCCTTGTTTTATCACCATAACCACTACCCTCATGAGCATCACACCAACCCACGAATTTCCAAACCACCTCAGAACGCTCATCCCATCACCACCAGGCCTAACCACCTCCAAGTCTTCAACCCTACCACATTAAAACCTTCACCACCACCACCACCACCACCACTCCTAACCACCTCCAAATCTTCACCACCACCACCACCGCCCTGGCCAGCGTCCCTCAGCTGCCGGCCATCTGCATAAACACGCATCCTGTAATTACGACTGGGGTAGACAGCCTCGTTGTGACCTTGTTATGTGATGGCCTGGCTTTCTTTAAAATATACTGAGAGATGGAATATAAGGATGGACGTGTAGATAGATATAGACATGTACTATTTCGCATTTTTACTGTCAAGAAATAGTAGCGATAGATTGAGATGGACAGATAGTAGATTGACAGATGTATAGACAGACTTGTGTGCTATTTCTGATTTGCACTGTCAAGAAATACCAGACACATAATTGATTCCACACCTGCCTTACTCTGGGCTGGGGAATTTTCTTTTATATTATAGCATCCTTCCTGATCATTTTTCCCAACTGAGGATATTTGACACGGGTACAAAATCCCGTATCAGTTTCTGTTTCTTTACGCAGATTCAAGTGACTTTCTATCCAAATACTCAGGTACTAAGGAAACAGAAGGTACAAAACGGTGGGTATTTTATTTATTGTACTATGAAGGAGGAGGTGGTGGAGGAAGAAGAGGTGTGGGTGGAGATGGTGGAGGAAGAGGACGAGGTGGTGGTGGTGGTGGTGGTTGGTTGTTGTTGGTGGTGGTGGAGGACGTCGTGTGAGGGAGAGGGAAGAAGGCGTCTGTGAAGGAGGGGAAGAGTTGTCAGGTGTGGTGCGTCATCTTGTTAGGCGATGTGGAGTGTAGGAATATTGGGCGCGAGGAGAGAGAAACTTCCCCTCCCGCTGCTGCTGCTGGTTGAGAGGGAGAGAGGGAGGGAGGGGTAAGATTGAATCATGGGGAAGTTGGTCTGTGTTATTGGAAGGAAGGAAAGGAAAGGGAGAATACTTGTTTTTCTGGTGAGGGAGTTCAGAGTGAATTGGCTTCTTCTATGGTTCGTTCGCCTTATGCTCTTCTCCCAGGTGACATTATTATTTGGGTTTTTGTTTTTATTTTTACTATCACCAGACGATTATATTCAGCATTGGGGAGGCTTTTTGAACTACTGATGCTATACTAGAGGTCTGTCCTGAACTGAGTAAAATCGTCTGGAAGAAGCAAGATGAAAATTATGAAACAAGGAAAAAAAAAATACTCTGATGAAATACGGTCTTTAGATTGAAGGGGTTAATTTGGTTAGGTTTTTGCCCTTTTCCAGCTTTATTTCGCGTAGCTTAGTAGCAGAATAAAAGGCAGTACTGTGTCTCCGCATCCTCCCCAGAGCACTGCTTCGTGACTAGAGTTTTGTCATTTGGAGCTTATCACCTGCAGCTCAGTGGCAGCGTGAAGACAATACCATGGCTCTGTCTCCATTCCATAGCACTTCTTCCTGACAAGATTTTATCATTTGGCAGCTTATTTCACGTAGCTCTGGTAGAATAAGACATTACTAAGGTTCTTCATCATTTCCATAGCACTTCTTCGTGACTAGCATCATATTTCTAGTGCTGATGTCTTGTTACGGTGCAGGAAACAGAATGGGAAAGTGTATTGCATCATATTCTATTGTTAATCTCATGTTTCAGCTTAGCCTAAAGAGATGGCAGTTTTAGGCCAGGTTAGAATGAAAGGAGTATTTTCAGATTCCCGGGCTTGTCTGTAGATGGCAGCAGTAGATGGGCGAGAGAGAGATTGGGTGATGAATTAAGTAGCAGGGTGGGAAGTGGACGAGAGGTAGACAACAGGAAGGGGGAAGTAGAAAGTGGGAGTGGGTTTGGAGAAGATGGGAAGGAATGGCAAGGTGGTAGATGAGATGATGATGGGCAGTTGGGAATATAAGCGATTAAGAAAGCAGAATTAAATAAACCAGAATAGATGGATAGTATGATGATGTGATGCTGCTGCTGCTGGTGATGATGATGATGTTGGAAATAGAGGAGTGAAGATGAGTGATAGAGATTAGACCGTGATGATGATGATAATGGAAATAGAGAAGAGTGAAGATGGATGATGGAGTGGACAGTGATGGTGGTGATGATGATATTGGAAAAAGAGGAATGAAGACGGGTGATGGAGAGTAGAGATGATGATGATGATGATGGACATAGAATGGAGGGGTAGACAGTAGAGGGCAGCAATCCCTGTGTCTGGCGGCTGTCGCTTTCACTCCGCGGTTATTCCAGTCAATAAATGGATTTTAATGAATGTGTAATGCGGCCTTCACTCATGTTGCCACACCTACCACCACCACCACCACCACACCTGCTACACTTCCACCATCACTCACAATTACTACCACTACCACAACCACCATTACAGTCTCCACTAGTATTACCACAACCACACTTTCACCACCATCACCACCATTACCACAACCACCATCGCCACCACTTACCATTACCATCATTACTCATTGATACCACCACTTCATTCATATTTTCATTGAAGGGAAGAACAAAGGGCAAGAGCCGGGAAAACATACCTTACAAATAAATAAATAAAACCACAAAAGCAGGACAGCCATTTCTACCACAAAAAAACAATACCTCTTACATGACCATTACTACCATCATCACTACCACCACTACCACGACTTCATCAGTACCTCTATCACCACCACCATTACTGCTGTCAATCTACCACTAGGGGAGGTATTGATTCCAAAGCTACCTGTAGGCTACTTACTACCACTTGTGCTACTCCTTCCACTGCCTACTGCTACTTCCCTCACTTTCACTATCTTATTCATTTTTCATATCACCAGTTCTTGCTTCCACATTCGCCCTACTTACCATTTTATTATTGTTATTATTGTACCGCCACATTCTTTACTACCAAGACTACTACATTCACTACAGATCGTTATTAATTAATTTTTGAAAAGTGAACCTGGTGGACTGCAGACTAAAGTTACTATGCAGTTCAGCATCCCCCTTTTGGATGATTGAGAGGGAGTTGAGGGACGTTACCTGGCAGGTCCACCGCCGGGTTATATCAGTGCCACCATTTGAAGGCGTTCTGTATGTAGACAAGGAATGATTCTAAGGTTTTTCATTTAACATCCAGGTGTTTGTTGATTTGTGACACCAGAAAACTGGTCTTTGTTATATCACTGAGTCCAGAGATGTCTAATATATTCTTGCCATCCCGTGACGACTGTACTCGAGCGGCTTAATGAATTGAAGGAGTTAGATGTAGCCTTATTAACCCCTTCATTAAGAGAGGCGTTTCTTAAGATGAATAAAATCGTCTTGGAGCAGCAATAAGACGAGAGAAGTCGTCACCTGGATCCAAGGAGTTAGTATTCTCGTCGGGTAGGAAGTTCCCTAACACCTCTTCCAAAGCAATTTATTTTGGAGTATGGCTGGTTGATATTTTTGTACATTGTTTATGCAAACACCTCTTCCTTGGTGGCTTATTTTGGGGTATGACTGGTTGATATCCATTTGTACGTTATTTATGCACAGTGTGGGGATATCTGAAGGATTTGTGTAACACAGAATAGGACAGTAAGGTGTAATAAGCTAAATATATCGCTTAGGGAAAGGTGTTAGGGAGCTTATCGACGAGAATACGGGCCAAGACGTGAGGTTCCTTGAGACAGGGGATCCATCAGCCTTGGTTTTCTTGGTTATGCTGATGTTTATGCCTTTGTGAGAAGGGGAATCGATAGGAGGTTATTTTTTGCCAGTCTTGCTTCACGTTCTGCACAGTCTGTTAGCGGTAGTGTGTGTGTGTGTGTGTGTGTGTGTGTGTGTGTGTGTGTGTGTGTGTGTGTGTGCGTGCGTGCGTGCGTGCGTGCGTGCGTGCGT
>JAGKTI010042583.1:0-10088 GCA_018397915.1 Birgus latro
AAAAAAAGGAGGGAAGAACATGTGAGAGGGAGAGGAGAGAGTCTGGAAAGAAGACGATTGAGAAGGACGGGGAGAGGGGAGGAGAGGAAAGTGAGTCTGGAGAGAAAAGGAGTGAGAAGGAAGCTTGAGAAGGATAAGAGGAGGAAGGGGAGGAAAGTGGGTGTTGGGGAGGGTGTGAGGGGGAGCAGAGAACAGGCTGGGACAGACGACGTGCTCCCCCACATCACGACTGCTAACTGACAACCCCCCTCCCTCCCCCTTCCCTTCCCCTTCCCCTTCCCCTTTCCCTGTTTTCAGCCCCCCTCTTATTATTCTCGTGCCGTCTCTCCCCCTCCTCTTCCCCCTACCCAAATCCCTCCCCCTTCATCTTCTCCCTTGCCCCCTCCCTCAGCCCCTCTTCTCTTGCCTCACCCATCCTCATCCCTCTCCCCTCTCTGTTCCTCTTCCTTCTCCCCCCTCTCCCCCTTCCCTCTTCCATCCCAATTCTCATTCTCCTTCCTCACTTTCCCCATTCCCCAACTCTCTTTCCAGCCTCCATAGCCACCTCTCCTTTGCTATCTCTTCTCCTCCCCCTCTACCCTCTCCCCTTGCATCCCCTCCTCCTCTTTCCTTCCTTCTTCTCCTTCTCTTCCAATTCTCTTATCTCTACTTTCATCTCCTTCCTTCTTTCCTTCCCCTCCAGCTTTCCTTCATTCTTCTTCCCCGTCCGTTCTCTACTGTTCTTTACTCTTTTCTTCCCGTCTTCTCTTTTCTTCTCTTCACCTCTCCTGTACAGTTGTATCCTCTCTCCTCTCCTTTCTTCTCTTTTCTCCACTCTCCTCTCCTTTCTTCGCTTCACCAGGTTTCTCCTCTTCTCTCCTCTCCACCCCTCTTCACTTCTCTCCGCTTCTCTCTTCTCCTCTCCTCTCTTCGCGTCTCCTTTCCTCCCTCCTCTTGGCTTCATTTCCCTCCTCTTTTCTGTCCTCAGTATTCATCGCTTTCCTTTTATTGCTCCTTCCCTCGCTGTACCCTCCCCCTCCCCCTGCCAGCATCCCCCTCCTTAAATCGGAAAAAAGCCATACTTGCTGTACAGCTCGCTAGTGCGCCCCCATCTCGAGTATTGTGTGCAGTTCTGGTCTCCGCACTACAGAAAGGACAGAAAAATTAGAGAAAATACAGCGAAGAATCACAAAAATAATACCACGACTGAGAAACAAACCATATGCGGAACGCCTTGAAGAACTTAAATTATTTAGCCTAACGAAACGCAGGTTAAGAGGTGACCGTATTGAAGTTTTCACAATCTTGAAGGGATATGACAACTTAGACATGAATAAATATTTTGAAATAGACCGGTCGAGTCAAATCAGGAGTAATGGCTACAATTTAGGGGAGGCGGTAGCTCGATCGGTAGAGAGTTGGCTTGCGGTCCCGTGGGACCCAGGTTCGAATCCTCGCTGGTGCAGGGAACAGTTTAAGGATTTGAATTTCATTAAATCAGGCTTTACTGATCTACCAGAAGACCCGCCGACATGTCGTAAAAATGACCCCGCTAATACCAATACACCAGTCCTGTATGAGACAGCCCTAGCATGTATTCAATATGGACGGTGGGTGTTAAGCGCCGAAGTGGTGACATGTAGATTGTAGGAGGACGACTGGGCCTTGATAGCAGGCTGTGAAGCCTATGCCCAGAGTCGGACACATAAAAAAAAAAAAAAAAACAATTCTGGGGAAAGCGTTTCCAGTTCCTTGAAACAAAATACGTCTTCAACAGATTCGTAAATATCTGAAACAGATTACCCTCAGATACCGTGAACAGTATCTCAATTAAGACAGTTAAAAACAAAATAGACAAGTATTTGCACGAGACTTCTCAGCTGACTTTGTTTCTGCCAGAATAACCTACTTTTACCAGCTACGCATAAGTTCATTCCCCTCCTGTCTTCAAGACACCCCGTAAACTTAACCCATACGTAGAGTTGCGTCACGTCACTGTATACTTATCAATTTATTAAATGCAAATAAAGTAATATGAGCACAGACTAGTATCTGCATAGATAGCCCTGAGTTAACGGTCACTACGCTTACTTTCGACCTGTGATGGGCTGTGGATCACTGAGGGTCCCTGTTAGCCAAGTGACCACCATCGGGATTGTTTTAATTTACCAGGGGTCGCTGCTTCTGGAGGTAACGTGTATGCTTGTCCCGCATGGGAAAGTTCCTTGTCTCAGTGGAGTGAACAAAGCTGGGGCCTGATTGATTGCTGCCTACTTTAAAAGCGCTAGGCAAGGCTACCACACCACCCCTGAACATCCACGCTGTGCATTTTCCACGCTGTGTCTAAAGACGCCCCGTTAACGTCTCCGAGACGTACATGATGTCATACGTTAATTATTTACCTATTTGATTATTAACTTTATATGCATATCCTTTCATGTTATTCAAACTGGCAGCTTATAAAGTATTATAGAAAGTAATTTTTCTTTTCAGTTTCTCCTATGAAATTTCCATGTCAGTTTTCCTCTCTGCATGGTGATCCTTCTCATTTTTTCCTACCAGTTTTAACTGGAGGGTTTATAGGCGGGGGGAGCCTTCTTGCTTTACTGTCCTTATCCTTCAGCATGTAGAATTAGATCTCGTTGTCATTGTCTGCTTCTTAACAAACCGCCCCGAAAGGACCAAGAGGACTCTTGCTGTCTGCATTCCTTTGTATTTGTATTCCTCCTCCTCCTCCTTCTCCTGCAAACCTCCTGTTCCCTCTCCAGTCCGCCTTTTCTGGTCCCTCCTCCTCCCAGCCTCATCATTTCTCCCTCTCTTTCCGACCTCTCCCAACTTCCTCACTTCTCTCTTCACCTCTCCTCCTTAACGTTCCCCCCTTATGCTCCTCGTCTCTCCCTCCCTCCTCTCCGCTTCTCGTACATCTCTTCCCTCCCCTCCTCCACCTCTCTTCCCCTCTTTCTTTTCCCCTCCCCTTCCCTCCAGAGAGAGAGAGAGAGAGAGAGACTACAAAAATCAAGTGTCTTCAACTGCAGATCCTGACGACCCTTGCCCCCAATCTTCCCAGCCCCCCCCCTCTCTCTCTCTCTCTCTCTCTCTCTATTGTTCTGTCCTCCCCTTTCATTCTAGT
Organism: Birgus latro; assembly: GCA_018397915.1. Lineage (NCBI taxonomy): Eukaryota > Metazoa > Arthropoda > Malacostraca > Decapoda > Coenobitidae > Birgus > Birgus latro. The sequence continues at coordinate 3,110 of JAGKTI010042583.1, forward strand.
CAAATGTTCTCTCCCCTTCCCTTCCCCCCTCTGTCTGCCTCACCTCCCCTTCCTCTCCCCCTCCCCAGAACATTTTCCTTCTCCTCCCCTCCACCTGAATATCTTTAACTTCTTTCCCTCCCCCCAAGCATTCTCCCCTCCTCTAAATATTGTCCCCTTCCCCTCCCTCAAATCCTCCTCCTCTCCTCTCCCCTCCCCTGACCATTCTTCTCTCCCCTCTCCTCCCCTAAGCATTCTCTTCCTTTCCCCCAAGCATTCTACCCTCCCCTCCCCCTGCATATTGTCTCCTTCCCTTCCCATGAATATTCTCCCCATGCTACCCCTCTCATCCTCCCTTTCCCTTTCGCTATATATTCTCCCCTTCCCCAAACATTTTTTTCTCCCCTCCTTTCCATTCCCCGTATGTTTTCTCCCCTCCCCTCCCTCTAAACATTCTCCCCACCTCCCCACTCCTAAACATAACCCCCCTTCTTAATCATTCTCTCCTCACCTTCCTGTAAATTTGTGTTCTCCCCTTTCCTTCTCGTAAGCATTCTCATCCTCCCCTCCCTTCCCGTCCCCCTAAGGATTTTCCCCTCTCAATCCCCTAAACATTGTCTCCCTCCCTTTCCTCCTCCCTTGTACGTCCCTCCCCCCCTTTCCTCCAACCACTTTCTGTTCCCCTTCCTTCCCCTTCTCTCTCTTCCCCTGCCTCTCCCATTTCCCTTCCCTCTCCCCCTCTCTCCATCCCCTTCCTTTCCAGTTTGCTATCCTTGTCTTTCACGTAAATAGTAGCTATGTTAGTTAAAACCTACCCAATAGCAAACAGCCTCGAATGGACCAATGGACTTGTAGCTGTTTGCTGTATTTTGTATTCCTCTGTACTCTTTCTTTCCCTCTTCCCCCTTCCCTTCATCTCCCCCCCCCTCTATCTTTTGTTCTGTCTCCTTCCCTCTTCCCCTTCCTTTCTCTTTTCTCCCTCTCCCGTCCCTTGTCTCCTCCTTTTTGATTACTCATTTTACTGTATTACTTTCTCTTTCAGGTTATTCAAACTGGTAGCTTGTAGGTAAAGCTTTATGGAATGTAACTTTTCCCTTTCACTCTTTCCTATGAAATTTCCTTGTCAGATTTTCCATGCTGCATGTTGGTCCTTCTTACTTTTTCCTGGAGGGTTTGGAGGCGGGGGGAGCCTTCTTGCTTTACTGTCCTTATCCTTCACCATGTAGAATTAGGTCCAGCCTCGAAAGGACCATAAGCCCTGTCGTTTGTATTCCTCTTTCCCTCTTTGTCCCCTTTTTCGGTCTTCTCCCTTTTCCCCTTCCTCTCCATTTTCTTCCTTTCCCTTTCCTTCTCTCTTCCCTTCTCCCTACCTGTTTTTTCTCTCCTTTCTCTCGTGCTTCTCCTCCCTCTTTCCCTTCCCCTCCCTTTTCTCTCCTTCCTCTCCCTTTTCTCTCCTTCCCCCTCCCCTTTCTCTCCTTCCCCTCCCTTTTTCACCCCTCCCCAACCCCCCCATCCCTCCCCTGTGTAATCCCCCCTGAGCAAAAAGTGTGGCCCCAGAAGCAGATACATGTCCCTCTGTACCCTGGGGACGGCTGGGGGATTACTGACATCCTCCCCTCCCTTCCCCACCCCCTTCCCTTCATCCCCTCCCCTCTCCTCCCATTCCACTCCCTCTCTCTTCTATTTTCTCTCCACCTCATCAGTCTTTTTTTCTCTTCATCGTTTCTCCTCCCTTTTCCCCCTCCTCCTCCCCTCCCCTCCCTTCTATTTTCTCTCCACCTCTCATTAGTTTTTGTCCTCTCCATCGTCACTCACCTCCACCCCATCACCCCTCCCTCCACTCCCCCATAATTTTCGTTTTTTTTTACACCTGTTATCAGTTTTTTTAACCTCTCTTTCCCTCCTCTCTCTCACTCCCTAGCTTATTGACACTTGTAGTGTATAGATATAGGACAGAATATAATTTACCGCTTTTCAGTCTTCCCTATGAAATTTCCATGTCAGCTTTTCCGTGCTGCGTGGTGGTCCTTCTCACCTTTTTCCTGCCAGCTTCGACTGGAGGGTTTGGTGGGTGGGGGTGAGCCTTCTTGTTTTACTAACCTTACCTTCAACTTGTAGAATTAGATATCGTAGTGATAGTCTTGTCTGTAACAAGCAGCATCGAAAGGACAATTAGGTATGTTGCTGTTAGTTTTCCTTCGTATTCCTTTGTACTCCCTTCCCCTCCCCTCCCTCCACCTCCCTGTCACATTTGTATCCACTCTCCACCTCATATCCTATCTGTTCATTTCTACTCATCTTCTCCACCTTTTTCGTTACTCTCCTTTACTTGACCTGACTTTATTGCTCGTCACTTCACTTCCCCTCATTTCACATCACTTCTCCTCCATTCCTCTGCCTTTCCTTTTGTTTTCACTTCTGTTCACTTCTTTTCCATCCCCGTCCCTCCCTGTCTTGCATATTATCTTCGCCTCCCCTCTTCTTCCCCTTGCCTCTTTCTCCCCTGCCCCTTTCTCCCCTGCCCCTATCCTTCCCCTCTCCTGCCATCTCCCTCCCCTCCTATTTGCTCCCCTTCAGTACCGTCCCCTCCCCTCACCTTCCATTTTCCTCTTCCTCTACTTCTTTGATATCTGTATGTAAAAAGGAAAAAAAATCCCCTCCTCCTCCTTCTTCTTCCCTCCCTCTCGCCTATTCACTTCCTTTCCCCTCCGTCCCTTTTACTTCTAGCCTTCATTCTTCTCTCCTGTTTCCCCTCTCCACTCCCAATTGAGCATTCTGTCCTTTACCTTCCTTTTCCTCCCCTTCCATTTCCCCTTCATTTCCCTTCCCTCGTATTGGTTTATTTTCACTTCAGTTTCTATCCCTTTACCTGTTCCTAGTTCGGTTCTTATATCTGTCCTCCTTTCACGTCTGCATTTTTGTTCTGTACTGTCTCTCTCTCCCTCCTCCTCCTCTCACTTGCCTCCTTCTCTCACTTCTCTTCATCTCACCTCTTTTTTCTCTTCTTTTCTCACTTCTTTTACCCACTTCTCCCTTTCTTCTCTTCTCTTCCTCTCACCTCTTTTTTCTCTTCTTTTATCACACTTTTCATTTCCCCCATTCTTTTTCCCACTTCTCCCTTCCCTCTTGCATTCCCCGCTTCTCTTCTTACCCCCTCTTCCTCTCCCCCTCCTACCCTCTGTTCTCTGTATTCCGTGGCAGTGGCACTAATAAATTTTCCATTATTCTTTCCCCTCAACAAATCACAAGGGATACTCTCACAACTAGATGGTACAGTCTCGTAACTTCACCTGCTTCCTTTGTTGTAGCATTAGAGGTTATGATACACTGGGTTATTTGTGTTTTCCATCGATCTTTCTCCCCCCTCAAAGTTGGATCTATTCTGGTATTCTGGTCAGGCTAACACGATTGAACTTTTTCTGAGTACCGTTTTGCATGGGGAGGCTTTTCACTTTATCCTGTTGGCGTGGACTGGAGGTTGTGATGGGTGGAGAGAGCAACTTGCTTTTATTATCATATTCTGTTCTCATAAAATTGATACCACAATTATGTCTCACAGCCTTTGAGATCTGTAGTTCTTTTGGCTGATTTTTTTGCTCTTTATACGCGTTCCTATATTTTCTTTACGCCTTAATTCTCTCTTCCTTTCCTTCAGTGTTCCCTTCCTCTTCTCTCCCTTCTGCCTGTCCCTTCACCGTACCTTCAACTTCTTCCCTTCACTCCTTCTCTCTTATTGTGTCTCTCCCCTACCCTTCCTCTCCCCATTTCCCCCACCTTAATTTTCCCCCCTCTACTTTTCTATCCCCTTCCCCTTCTTCCAATACCCTTACCCTTCCCCTTCTTCACATTCTTCCATTCCATTCCCCTTCCCCTCTCATTCATTCGTGTCTGTTCCTCCCTTTTCCCTATCTCCTTCTCCTTTTTCCCTCCTTTCCCGCACCCTGCCCACTTCACCCTTCATCTTTCCTCGTTACTCTCCCCCCCCCTCCTTTGCATCCCTTTCCTCGTCCTCCTCCTCCTCCTCCTCCTGGTAAGCCTCTTTTGGGTACAAGAAATAAATTAACAGAACTAGCAAGCGAGCATCAGGAAATAAATTACGACCTTCACGACTTGCATCTTCATTTTCGTAACTGGCTTCTAATTCCTTTAACCTTTTCAGTCCGAATATTATTTACTTAGTTTATTCTTGCTACGTGAAGGGATTGAAGAAGTCTATATGCAGTTCTTCCATGTCGATAAGTGACTCTGTTATTAAGCTGAATAAAATTGTCAGGAGATAAGATATAAATTAAGTCGTGTGATTGATGATGTGAAAATGTCCTCCGGAGGGCGGGGGAAGAGCGTATTTAATGTATATCGCATCGGCGTTATCATAACTCTTCATCACGACTCTCTCTCTCTCTCTCTCTCTCTCTCTCTCTCTCTCTCCCGCACTCTCACACCCCTTCTCCCCCTCTCTCTCTCTCTCTCTCTCTCTCTCTCGACAGTGATGTAGTTCTTCTCAAGAGTTGTTGCTTAACCCCGATCTGTCTGCCCGAGCACACCCGTCGACCACAGGAAAGCAGCTACTATTGTGGGGCCGTCCTACAATTATATATAGTACAATACCATGTAGGGATTCGATGCCCTATTGCGATGGACAGCGTCTTATCAGTGTCAGGTCAGGGCCATTTCCACGGCGAGGTACAAGGAATTATGAGGAAGTTTGGCTCCCGAGTGGACGCCGCAGCTGCACCACCCAAATTGCACAGTACCACTACATTTAGGTTCCTTTTCTGCCCTGCTGTCCTGAGTGACAAAATGGTGTATTTTAGCCGAGGAACCATTTACTACCGTACGTTAAATGATAACCTTATAACCAGATGGACGCCTGGTGGTCTAATAGTTAAGGCACTTCAACTGGATGTGACTTAAGGGATCCTCTCCGCAGATTTGTTATGGTTTATTGCTTCCGTAATGCCGCTTAGGGATGAGGAACTGATCATTTACCTTAATTGTCTGGCCTGTGCGACTTTGCTCCAGCCTTTGCACCCCTGATGGAGTAATAATGATTGGATGATAGATAATAGTAATACTTTGTTACATTAAAAGCAGACGTGCCGCTGTCTGTGTGTGGAACCTTGCCGAGTCATCCGGGTATCGGAGCTCGGGAGTGGGTGGGTTCCTGGAAGATGAGACACGTGAACTTTCAACTTTCTCGTGCTCTGCCAAGAGGTAATATATCGCAGGAGACGGGATTATATTATTATTATTATTATTATTATTATTATTACTATTATTATTAAAAAGGGTCTCATAGACGGCCAGCGATAAATAAAGATAAGAGTAATGAAGTAGAAGAGGCAATAGAATAATGAAGTTGAAGAGATAGGGATACTGCCTAATTGTTGAGCAACGTATAAGTTAATGAGAGCCAGGACTTGCTCTGTATGAGAAATACTGCTGCTACTACTATTAATGATGATGATAATAATAATAATCATCATCATCATCATCACACTGACCTACCTCGCTCCTAAATACGGAGTGTGATGTTATTAATAGCTGTAGAGGCAACATTTACGAGCAAATGCATGACACTTCACAAGGTTTACATCTGGTGCAGTAACCCCCGTATAGGCTGCACTCAGGGTCCTTTTTTTTTTTTTTTTGCATGACAGGCTAGATAGCATGTTAGAATCAAACTTGCCCTGTCTCGTAATCGCGTTCAGAGCTGAATAGAACACATGCCTTTATTGTGATGATTGCTTGTGGTTTTTGATGGTTTCTCTCCCGTCTTCTCCTGGTCATGTGCCCGTCTTCTTGCACACTGGATTGTTGGCCCGAAATAGTCATGAGGTCGAGGTAATGAGCGTTGGTAAGAAGAATGAGGACACCAAAAAGGAAAAGGAAAAACAAAACATTTTCCCTTTAGGAAACATAATTATATACTTTGTACTTACCTTTGCCTGTGCTCGTATATATAACTTGTTGAAAATTATCGCAAAACAAGCAGGCTAGAGGGCATATTTGAATCAGACTTGCCTTGTACTGTAACTGTTAGAACCGAATATTAGGATGGTTGCTTGGGCGTTTGTTGTTCCGCAGCCGTGCATTAAAACTTTTTAGAATATAAAAATCATTTTGAATGCATAATTGAAAAATATGAGTAAGGAAGTTTCTAGATACCAAGCCCAGGTATACATGCATAGTAATTTTCAGGCAAGTCAGCCCAGACATAATTTCGTGAGGCTGTGGTAGTGAGTGTTGGTGAGAACATGAAGAAATGGAGAAAGTAAAACATTTTCCATCTGGGAAGTGTAATAATAATAATGATAATGTTATTATTATTAATAATATTATGATTATTATTAATATTAACATTATTCTCTTATTGTTATTATTAGAGCATCCAGTAATAACGGGAACACTAATGATATACTTCCTCGTTGTCAAACCCCAGTCATAATAATATAATAAACTCAGAGGCGGCCTGCAGTAGTAGATAAAGATAAGAATAATGAAGTAGAAGAGATAATTAGAGATAGGGCCTAATTATAGAGGCCAGGTGTGAGATAATGAGAGCCAGGTCTTGCTTTATGTGAGAAAGTTGGTTGGTGGGAGTAATTTGTTTTTTGTAAAGGTTTGATTATTTGCGAGCTAATTTATAAGCTGCAGTTCCTTTTTCTTGGCTCTGATTCAGGTTGTCTTTTTGCCTTCTGTTGCTTCCTGTTCCCTGTCTTTATTTTCCTTGTATTCCTTTGCCTGATTTTCCCTTCTGTTGCTTTTGTGTCCTTGTTTTCTTTTATTCCTTCATTTCCATTATTTGTTCGTCTTCAATTGTGTCGTCTTTGTTTGAGCTTCTTCTTCTCTTGCTTCTTTTTTCTTTTTTTTCTGTAACCCCTTCAGCTCGATATCGGGAATAATAAAGACAAAATAATGGAAAGAAAGGAACCAATGGAGGAAAACAGGAAGACAAGGATAAGCCCTCCAAAGAAACTCTAAAGCTGAATAAAACTGT
>JAGKTI010042584.1:0-10087 GCA_018397915.1 Birgus latro
GAAAAAGGTTAGGGATGCTAGGATTGCTGGCTGCTTGGGGAGGGGTGGCAGGACGGCTGGTCGATGGGCAGGGTCTCTTGGGGTTCTCATTAATTTTGTGATTAGAGACTGCTTCCTCTTGTCAACCCCATCGCTGTGGAGGTCAGCATAAAAACGAAGGGCCCTGTCAACACCGTGGCATGCTTGCTGAGCCCTAAATTGTCACATTCGTGATCACGGCGGTTTTTTTCAGCTGCGAGAATATTGGCCAGGTTATGCATCGTTAATTCTCGGCCGCTTCGCTTTTATGCTGACCTACACAGAGATGGGGTTAACAAGAGGAAGCAGTCTCTAATCACAAAATTCAAGAGAACCCCAAGAGACCCTGCCCCATCGACCAGCCGTCCTGCCACCCCTCCCCAAGCAGCCAGCGATCCTAGCATCCCTAACCTTTTTCATTCTGATGACCCCAGTGACGATTCTGACTTCGAGGGATTCATGAGAGAGGCAGAAAAAACACAGCAAGATGTGGAAATATCTGCCGACAGTGATAGTGATGACGTAGGCCCCACTGGGCCACAGTAGCCAAGCCTCGCCCCGCCACCAGTCCCGTACACCAAGCCAATCTTCACATCAGTGTAAATGCATTTTTTTAAAAAATGCTTCTTACCTATGATGTTTTCTCATTAATATCACTGTACAGTACATCAGTTCGTGTTTGTTTCATTTGTCATTGTAAAATTAAGAGGTAGAGTCGAGAGAAAGAGTGGGAAAAAGTGCTTACCTTGGGATGATGTCGACCAATTTGCCTTTATTACATATATTTAATTGTTTGAATTTTGCGAATTTTGATTTTGCGAGGGTTTTTGTCGACCATATTCTCGCAAAATTGGAGGAAGCACTGTACCTTGTCAAAGGCCTTCTCCAAATCTAAATATACACAATCCACCCAACCGTCTCTCTCCTGTAGCACATCAATCGCTCTTGAGTAAAAGCTCAACAAGCTGGAAACACATGGCCTTCCACTTCTAAATCCAAATTGACTTTCAGTCAAAATATTCATCTCTTCCAGATATTTTATCCACCTATCTTTCAGAATCTTCTCACACAATTTTGCAACCATGCTGGTTAGGGACATTGGTCTATAGTTCAGGGGTTCTTCCTTGTTTCCTCCCTTGTAAATTGGTACCACATTTGCTCTCTTCCATTCCCGAGGCACTTTCCCTTCTTCCAGCGAACACACAATTAAACTGTGAATCTTATCTGCCAGTTGGTCTCTGCATTCCTTCAGTACCCAATTTGAAATTCCATCTGGTCCTGGGGCTTTCCTTACATCTTGAGTTTCCAATAATTTGTACACTTCCTGCACTTCCACTTTTATATCTTTTATCACCACATTCCTAGTCACTCCCTCCCTCTCCACAAACTCCCCTTCATTAGTAAAAACTGATTGGAAACGTCTGTTCATTATTTCAGCTTGCATTGGGGCATCATTGTAAACCTCTCCTTCTACTTTCAGTTTGGTGATTCCTTCCTTTTGTTTCAATTTGCCATTAACAAATCTATAAAACAATTTGGGTCCATCCTTACATTTGTCGATTATACCTTTTTCAAAGTTCCTTTCTTCCTCTCTACGAATTCTTGTATATTCATTTCTAGTTCTTTTATATTCTTCCTTTGTTCTGTTATTAGCTCTCTTTCTCCATTCGTTCCACGCCATGTCCCTCTCTTTTTTCGCTATCATACACCTTCTATTAAACCACTCCTTTTTCCTGTATTCTTTCCCACTTACTCTTGGAACATATTTTTCCACTCCTGAATTATAGAGGTCTAGAAAGATATCCCACTTCCTCTGAATCTCTCTTGTTTCTCTGAATTTTCTCCAATCTGCATTTTCGAAAAATTTTCTCAATTCTGTAAAGTTTGCTTTCCCAAAGTTGTATCTTCCCTGCCTACGGAGCTCGTCTCTTGGCTCCACATTCCCTATTATCATCTGGAACTCAATGACCACGTGATCACTTTTTCCTATAGGACACAGATATTTCAAGGATTCAATTACGTCAGGTTCTTTGGTTAGCAGTAAATCTAATCTTGCTGGGGTGTCATCACCTCGGAATCGTGTCTCTTCTTTGACCCACTGTTTCATTACATTATTTATCACAATGTTTAACAATATAGCGACCCACGAATCTTCGTCACCTCCTGAGTCCCATTCCTCCCAGTTCACCTCTTTACAATTAAAATCACCCATTAGAATTATATTGCTACTTTTCTCAATCACTTTCTGCAGATAACTAACCATGTCTGACAACATCTCCTGGTATTCATCATCAATCCACGCTCTTGTCTTAGGTGGAACATATACTACTGCTATATCTCTCTTACAGTTCTCTCCAGTTTCTAATTTCATGTTTATCACTTCAGCCCTACCCTCTCCCATTTCCACAGAATCTACATTTAAGTTGTTCTTCACAGCTATCATCACTCCTCCTCCCATTTTATCTTTTCTGTCTCTTCTCCACAATTTGTATTTGCCACCTCCCATATGGATATCAATATTCTCCCTTAACTTGGTCTCTACAAAGCACATAACATCAGGTTCTTGTACCCTCAAGAAATCGTTGATTTCTAACATTGCCAATATTAATCCATCAACATTAGTGTACCCCACCTTCAAACTTTTTTCATTATTACTTATACCGTCTTTTCTCCTCCTCTCCGTCGGTACCACTTCCTCAATTTCTGGTCCATAACTCTCCAATAAAACACTGTCTTCTCCTTCTCCGTTCTCTGTTCATTTTTTGCCTTAGCTTCCTTTACTAACTCCTTTATTTTAGCTCTTTCTTCCTCATTTGCATCTCTCCTTAACCAGACATTTTCAAACCCCTCTTTGTCTGCCAATTTCCACGTCCTATTCATGATTTCATTTACTATTACCTGGGACTGAAACTTCACCTTCAGTGGCCTCGCCCCTCCTTCCTCATACTTACCTAACCTAAACACTTCTTCAATCTCTTCTTGGGCTTCATTGTTACCCTCCATGACTACTGATATTATTTCTTTAACTTTATTCAATTCTTCTCTTTCTCTTTCAGATCTTATCGTTATACGCTTTTCTTTTACCCCTAAAATAATTACACATTTTTTCTTGTCTGCTACATTCCTGACTAAAGATTCTCTACTTTTCAGTACCCTAACCACTTCCTTCTCCACCGTTTCCTTGCTTTGTTGTTCTATAATCTCTTTCAAATTTACATTCCCTTCCTGCTGAATTTTCTTCCACCCCTTTTGTTGCTCGTTACTTTCCTTAATATGTTCATCTTGCATCCTTGATTTTGAATCATACTCATCTAATTTACTTTTCTTTCTGTCTCTTTCTTCTTCCAACCTCTTGTTTTCCCTCTTGAGCTGTTCTATTTCATTTGTGGCAGATTCATTACTCACTTTTAATTCCGTTACTTCTCTTTCTTGTTCCGCACTGCGTGTGTAAACTTTTTCCAGCTTGTTCTGTAAAACTTTTATCTCTCTCTCCTGTTGTAAGGTCCTCTCCTGCAGCTCCCTAATTACATACCTTCTTCAATTCCTGGACATTCCTCTCCGCTGTTTTTTCTACTCCTGCTACTCGTGTTTGATTCAGTTTGGCACTTCCATTTTTCGCATCTTCGTCGCAGAAGCCCACAAATTCCCTTTCGCTAGACGTAAATAAACCGCCGTCGCTTTCCGCCATGATACACCCATATGGAAACTTTTCTATTCTACTGTATCTTGCTCTCGTTAACCTGAAACCCGAGTTTTTTTTAAACTAATGTCCGATGGGACCACCACTCACGCGCTCATTTACACAATAACAATAGGCTGGTTTCCTTTTGCCGCTGATTCAGCGATTATTTCCCTGCGATCCAGGAAGACGTCTGTCCACGTCGGCGACCTGTGTGTGTGTGTGTGTGTGTGTGTGTGTGTGTGTGTGTTTCTTACCTAATTGTTCTTACCTAATTGTACCTTTACAGGAATGAGCCAAGCTCATACTGTTCCGCATCTTAAACCATTTTCATCATACATCTTAAATTTATTAATTGTTTTGGCACATACTATTTCATTCGGTAGTGCATTCCACAGATCAATTGCCCTATTTGGGAAACTAAATTTCCTTACGTCTTTCTCACCTCTCTTTTTATGCATTTTTTTGCAGTGTCTTCTTGCTGATGCTTCCCCATAGGTTATATATTCATTTATGTCTATTTTCTCCTTCCCTGATATGCATTTATATAGCATAATCATGTTTCCTCTTTTCCTTCTCTCCTGTAGTGTCAGCAGATTCAGTTTTTCTAGTCTTTCTTCACAGCTTAGATCCCTGAAGCTTGGTACCCATCTTGTAGCTGCTCTTTGAACTTTTTCAATCTTATATATATGTTTTTTGAGATGAGGATTCCAGACTACTGGTGCATACTCCAGGGTTGGTCTGATAAAGGATGTTATTATCTTCCTCAGTATGTCTTCATTTATGTATGTGAATGCTATTCTCATATTTGCAAGCAGTGTATACATGTTCCGTACCTTCTCATTTATGTAGTCAGCCGGAGATACTCTGTTACTGATAATCACACCTGAGGCCTTCTCTCTTTCTGATATGTGTAGGGTTTTACTTCCTAATTTATAATCCCAATCTGGTCTTTTCCCACTTTTACCAAATTTGATTACATAACACTTGTCCACACTGAATTCCATTTGCCATTTATTACTCCATTCATGAAGTTTATTTAATTCTTCTTGTAGTTCTTTGCAGAAGTCTGTGTTAGTAATTCTTCTTTATATTTTAGCATCATCCGCAAACAAATTTAAATAGCTTTCATTTCCAATATTACTAGCTATGTAATTTATATACACTAAAAACATAATTGGTGCCAGCACTGTGCCCTGTGGAACTCCGCTAGTCACATCCCTCCATGATGAGTAGTTGAGTGAGGAGTTTGGTTGGGATGGGGAAGGTTTGGAGCCAGCAGATCCAGTGTTTGGCCCTTGGCCATTGATTGACGCTAATACTGTGAGTGAGGCAATAGGCAGGATGCAGGTGGGGAAGGCGGCAGGTGTGTCTGGGTTGACTGCCGAAATGTTGAAGGCCACAGGAGATACTGGGGTTAGTTACTGACCTGATAAACATGATTATATATGAGTGTGTTGTCCAAGATGATTGGCTGAAGAGTGTAACTGTAAATGTGTACAAAGGGAAGGGTGATGCCATGGAAAGGGGAAATTACAGAGGTATAAAGCTCTTAGATCAGATTATGAAAGTAATGAAGAGAGTTCTAGAAGGTATGATTAGAGAAAGAGTGAATATCGATGAGATCCAGTTTGGGTTTATGCCAGGCAGGGAGACCACTGATGCCATATTCATTGTTCGACAGTTTCAGGAAAAATATATTGGAAAGAGAATTGTATTTTGTTTTTGTTGATTTGGAAAAGGCCTTTGACAGAGTCCCTAGAGAGGTGGTGAAGTGGGCAATGAGAAAGCTAGGGTTGGAAGAGTGGCTGGTTAGGGTAGTTATGGCCATGTACATGGGTGCTCGCACCCCGGTAAAAGTGAATGGAGTTTTGAGTGGTGAGTTTTCTGTGAATGTTGGTGTGCATCAGGGGTTAGTTTTGAGTCCCTTGTTGTTTATCATGGTGCTTGAAGCCCTCTCACGTGACTTCAGAGATGGACTCCCATGGGAGATGTTGTATGCTGATGATTTGGTGTTGATTGCAGAGAATGAAAAGGAGGCGGAGGAAAGATTTAAGAAATGGAGAGATGGTATGGGGTAAAGGGCTTAAGGGTAAATGCAGATAAAACAAAAGTGATGATATCTAGGGTTGGTGGCAGTACAATCAGAGGAGAGGGAAAGTGGCCATGTGCAGTTTGCCACAAAGGTGTGGGAAGTAATTCCATCTTGTGTAGTGTTTGTGATAAATGGGTACACAAGAGATGTAGTGGTATTAGAGGTAGACTGCAAGATAATGCTGATTTTATGTGTGCAGAGTGTCGGGGAGAGCAGGTGGAGATTGTTAGGCGTGAAGGGATTGAACTTGCTTGTGAGTCTCTTGAGTGTGTGGAGGAGTTTTGTTATTTGGGAGACATGTTATGTGCCGGAGGTGCGGCTGGAGTTACACTGGATGCTAGGGTGAGAAGTGGTTGAAGAAGTTCAGAGAGCTGTTGCCTCTCCTGACATTGAGAGGACTCTCCTTACGTGCTAAGGGGTCTTTGTATGCAGCATGTGTTAGGAGTGTGATGCTGTATGGTAGTGAGACCTGGGCAGTAAAGGAAGAAGATATTCGCAGGTTTAAACATACAGAAATGACAACAATTAGGTGGATGTGCAGTATGTCCCTGCGTGCAAGACCTGGGGGGGGGGATTTACGATGGAAGAGTTGAGAGGTAGGATGGGACTGGAGTGTATTGGTGTTGTGATGAGGAGACGTAGGCACGTAGGCTGAGGTGGTTTGGACATGTGGAGAGGATGGGGGATGATAATTGGGTACAGAGGGTGAGAAGTTTTAATATTGGGGGAGGGGTTGGGACGGGTAGAATGAGAAAGACATGGGACGGGGTCATTAATTGTGACTTAAGTGTTAAGGGACTGAACAGGGAGGCTGCCAAAGATCGAGCAGCATGGAGAGCCGCCATTAGGTGACCAAGGCCGACGCATGCAAGCATGCTGGAGCCTTCAAAAACGAAAACGAATTTTTAACACTTCAGACAGGTTCTAATGACACTCACACACCCACAAACACGCACACAAATCAAGAGACACACACACACACAGGCACATGTTATGAAGGCCAGTATAAATTACTGTAACAAAATAAATAGCATCATTTTTTCCTTCAAAATAAAACTCATTACTGGTTAAGGCACCATACTGGAGCACCATACTGGTAATAACTTTGGTACTGGTAGTACTGACTATCAGTGGTGGGCAGCGCAAAGAAAAAGGGACCTTGTGCAAGCACAATGTGCAATCCACAGCTCACTACCTTGAGCAAGCACAAAGTGCGCAATCTGACCAATATTTAGCTTGCGCAATGTTGCAAAGTGCAGGCGCAAACCATTTGCATATATTCGTGGGAATTACCGTAAAATATTGAGATATTTACCTAAATTAGCATACTTACTTCCTTTTATTTATTATTATTATTTTCCAATATCTGTAACTTGCGCAAGTGCGCAATCTAATATTTAGCTTGAGCAATGTTTCAAAGAGCTAGCACAAACCATTTGCAAATATTTATTGGAATTACTGTAAAATATTCTGATAAATCAGCATACCTTTATTTATTATTATTCTATCTATCTATTGCCAGATGCCTTAATCCTGTGAGGGGTGGCCACTGGCCACAACAAATTGCCTCCATGTCACCCAGTGCCCTGCCATTTCACTGCCCTGCTCCCAGCTCACACCCCCCCCCTCTCACAGCTCTCCACTCCATCCCTCCATCTCATCCTTGGCCTCCCCCTTCCTATCACTCACATTCACTCTCCTCGTTACTCTCTTTCCTCTCCATATGGACAAAACACCTTAATGTGTTTCTCCTAACGCTTCCTATCACATCCACATCCACACCACAATGATCCTTCACTTCCTCTGTCAGTCTGTCTCGACATGCTCCTCTCAAATAACTAATTTATTTCCACTCTCTCGGTCATCTGAATTTCACACTCTGCATCTGGCTGCCAAGACTGGGCAGTAAAGCCGGTACTCCTGGTACTGGGGGCATCCATTACTGACAAATTACTTCACACAATGTGAATAAGATGGTAGGACCGGAGCAATTCGATGTTAACTAGTGGAAGTTCATATAGACGAGCGAGCACTGAGCGACTGAGCGAAACGGAGGTCGGAGAGGGACAGGCCACAGGGGAACAAAGGCTGTGATGTTGCCAGATTTTCTTTTATCTGCATTTTCTCAAGACGTTTTACTTAATAATTTAATACAGATTTTTTTTTTCTTTTAATGCAAGGAAGAAGGAACCAAGGGCAATGGGCCCGCATACTTTCCTTCCAAGAAAAAGTTAAAACAATACAAAAGAGAGCCAAATTCAAGATCCATTCATTTCGAGATGCCTGGACACACTGCGTTTGAAAGAGTGGAGATCATAGGAAGCAGGGAATACCGACAGAGGGAGACAGTTCCAGAGTTGACCAGTTGCATAAATGAAGGACTGGGAGTAACGGTTAACTCTTGCATTAGAGAGTTGGACAGAAAAGGGATGAGAGTTTGTTGCTAGACGGGTACTACGTGCCCGTCGTAGAGGTGGAGGGATGCAAGCAGACAGTTCAGAGGAACAGTGACCATTGAAGTAGCGATAGAAGAGAGATAAAGATGCAACACAGCGGCGAAGAGACAAAGGTTGAAGGGAATCAGTAAGAGGAGGAGAGTTAATGAGACGAAAAGCCTCTGACTCCACCCTATTGAGAAGAACCGCATGTGGGGAGCCTCCCCACACATGAGAGTTGTACTCCATATACAGGCGAATAAAACCTGTGTACAAGGTCAACATCTGTGCAGGGGTAAAGAAAGCTCGGAGTCGGCCCAGCACACTTAATCTCTTGGAAGCAGATTTCTCAAGAGATGTAATATGTTCTTTCCAAGACAAATCCCGAGAGAATGAAAACCCTAGCATGTTCAAGGATGATGCAGGACTGAGCTGGACACTATTAAACATTAGTGGGTAATCTTGAGGAAGATTTTGTCGGTTGATAAGTGTAAGAACTGAGTTTTTGATGCATTAAAAATAACAAGATTATTTTTACCCCAATCAGAGATATGAGCCAAGTCAGACATTAGGCGTGCCATAGCCTCATCCCTTGTTTGCTGAAGTAACTGCTGAGATGGACGTTGCGGAAACCGAATGGAAAGGTGAAGGGTGGAATCATCAGCATATGAGTGGATAGGGTTAGATGTACAGCTTAGAAGGTCATTGATGAATAAAAGAAAGAGAGTTGGTGAAAGGACAGAGCCCTGAGGAACACCACTGTTGATAGGTCTAGGAGAAAAACGATGGCCGTCTACAACAGCAGCTACAGAACCACCAGAAAGGAAGCTAGAGATGAAGGCACAGACAGAAGGATAGAAACCATAAGAGGGCAGTTTGGAAATCAAAGATTTATGCCAGACTCGATCGAAAGCCTTTGAGATGTCAAGTGCAATGGCAAAGCTTTCGCCAAAGTCCCGAAAGGAGGATGACCAGGAGTCTGTAAGGTAGGTGAGAAGATCACCAATGGAGCGTCACTGACGGAACCCATACTGACGATCAGAAAGAAGGTTGTGACAGGAAAGATGATTTAAAATTTTTCTGTTAAGAACTGATTCGAAAACTTTTGATACACAGGATGTTAAAGCAATTGGACGATAGTTAGAGGGTTGGGAATGGTCACCCTTCTTTGGGACTGGCTGAATGAAAGAAAACTTCCAGCAAGAAGGAAAGGTACAAGTTGAGCGACAAGGCGAAAGAGTTTACCTAGGCAGGGTGTAAGCACAGAAACACAGTTTTTGAGGACAACAGGAGGGACTCCATCAGGACCATATGCCTTTTTAGTATTGAGGCCAGTGATGGCAGAAAACACATCAGCTGAAGAAATTTTAATGTCAGTCAAGAGGAAGTCAGAGGGGGGAAGTGATGGAGGAATAGCACCGGAATCGTCTAAGGTGGAATTGGAGGAGAAAGTCTGAGCGAAGAGATCTGCTTTATCAGTAGAAGAAATAGCTACAGAGCCATCAGAGTAGAAAAGAGGAGGGAAGGATGATGAGGTAAAGTTGTTAAAAAGGTTTTTGGCAAGGTGCCAGAAGGAGCAAGAAGAATTCGAGTTGGAGAGTTAGGAACATTTAGCACGGACGAAATTGTATTTAGCAGAGCGAAGAACAGACTTAGCACGATTCCGGGCAGAAATATATAAAAGATGTGATTCAGGGGTGGGTTGGCTCCAGTACCTCTTATAGGCCCTCTTCTTGTTGAGGACAGCATTAGAACAAGTGTGATTAAACCAAGGCTTTCTTGCATTAGTCAGAGGATATGAGAAAGGAATGTATGCTTCCATGCCCGAGAGAATAACCTCCGTAACGCGCAAGGCACACT
>JAGKTI010042587.1:0-10086 GCA_018397915.1 Birgus latro
CATACTCTTCACTGCCTTCAACAACTTCCCATCCACTCCATATATTCTTAATACCTTCCACAAACCTTGTCTATCCACCCTGTCATATCAGTAAAATAAGAAGGCAAGACACATGCCATAGGCCCCAACCACTACACAGTCCCAGGCCCAGGCAATGGATCTGGGACCCCTAGCTTCAGCCTTGACCAGTGGGTGTGGTAGTGGCCTTAGGGCATCCTGTGAGAACAGCTACAAGGACACCCTCCAAGCACGTCATGGCACTGTAATTGCCCCACCATTATACACCCAATGATAGGGCAGCCTCCTGGGGTGCTACTCCCAGGTTCGGGCCCCTCTCTATTGGGCGGAAGCAGCAGCCTGGGAACTGCAATACCCTGTACCCTCTAGCACAGGTTTGAGCCCCATCTCACCCCAGCCCCACAATCTATGCTAGCAGAGCCCTCGTCACGCCTCCCTTCAAAAGGTCCACAACGCACAAAGTTTTCTGGCCACATGCCCTTGCTGGCATCAACCCCTTTGACACAGTGGGATACGTTGTGTGATATGTAAAACGCATGTGGTGTAGTGTATGGCACAGTTAGAGGAAGTATTTGGGAGAGTATGCTGGTCCACTCTCCATGTTAGTGTCACACTAAAGGTCAGCAAAGGGAGATAGTTAGGTAGCTATAGCGTGTTTACCGGGACCCGGCGGAGATGCACCTCCCAAAGGGTGGAGTGAGGAAATGGCTGAACTTTCCCTGACGCTGGTTGGTCAGTGGAGTTCAGCAGAGTGGATAAACATGACACCGTTTACATTTTCCCCAGATATTTCCTATGGTACCGCATATTACTTACTGGAATTATTTCAGTCACCATCCAAAACGAATATGCTCTTAAAAGAAGTCATATAATCTTATGTAGACTTTATGCTAATGAATAAAATTAGATGAAAATAAAATGACTAGCTAAAATATGAGTGACAGAACATTTAAAAATAGCCATACAGGTTCTCCCGGTGTCACCAAATTGATCGCCATTGTTCGAAAGTATTAAATATTGGCAACAGTACTTTGTGTGACAAACTGAACACCCAAAGCCAAATTCACAGCATACATTCGGACAGCAGACAGGATTTGGGAAAGGTGAGGGAGGGACTCAGAACATATTAATCCCAAGGTAGGTTCCCCTTCTCTCTTTCTCTCTGTCTCTCTAAGTTCACATTGTAAATTCCTCACACAGGTCGCCGACAGAGACAGACGTCTTCCTGGATAGCAGGGAAATAATCGCTGAATCAGCGGTGACAGGAAACCAGCCAATTGTGATTATGTAAATGAGTGCGTGAGTGGTAGTCCCGTCGGACTTTAGCAAAAAAAAAAAAAAAAAAAAAAAAAAAAGCGGGTTTTGAGATAAAGAGGACACGATACAGTAGAAAAGTTTCCATATGGTTGTATCATGGCGGAAAGTGACGGCAGTTTGTTTACATCTGGCGAAAGAGAATTTGTGGGCTTCTTCGACAAAGATGCGAAAAATGGAAGTACCAAACTGAATCAAACAAGAGTAGCAGGAGTAGAAAAAACGGCAGAAAGGAATGTCCAGGAATTAAAAAAAGGTATGGGTAGTAATTAGAGAGCTGCAGGAGCGGACCTTAGAACAGTAGAGAGAGATCAGTCTTACAGAACATGCTGGAAAAAGTTTACACACACAGTGCGGAACAAGAAAGAGAAGTCACGAAATTAAAAGTGAGTAATGAATCTGCTACAAATGAAATAGAACAGCTCAAGAGGAAAAACAAGAGGATGGAAGAAGAAGGAGACAGAATGAAAAGTAAAACAGATGAGTATGAATCAAAATCAAGGATGAACATATTAAGGAAATCAAGGAGCAACAAAAGGGGTGGAAGAAAATTCAGAAGGAAGGGAATGTAAATCTGAAAGAGATTATAGAACAACAAAGCAAGGAAAAGGTGGAGAAGGAAGTGGTTAGGGTACTGAAAAGTAGAGAATCTTTAGTCAGGGAAGTAGCAGATAAGAAAAAATGTGTAATTATTTTAGGGGTAAAAGAAAAGCGTATCACGATAAGATCTGAAAGAGAAAGAGAAGAATTGAGTAAAGTTAAAGAAATATTATCAGTAGTCATGGAGGGTAACAACGAAGCCCAAGAAGAGACTGAAGAAGTGTTTAGGTTAGGTAAGTATGAGGAAGGAGGGGCGAGGCCATTGAAGGTGAAGTTTAAGTCCCAGGCAATAGTAAATGAAATCATGAATAGGACATGGAAATTGGCAGACAAAGAGGGGTTCGAAAATGTCTGGTTAAGGAGCGATGCAAATGAGGAAGAAAGAGCTACAATAAAGGAGTTAGTAAAGGAAGTTAAGGCAAAAAATGAACAGAGAACGGAGAAGGAGAATACAGTGTTTTATTGGAGAGTTATGGACCAGAAATTGAGGAAGTAGTACCAACGGAGAGGAGAAAAGATAGTATAAGTAATAACAAAAAAAAGGTTGAAAGTGGCATACATTAATGTTGATGGATTAATATTGGCAATGTTAGAAATCAACGATTTCCTGAGGGTACATGAACCAGATGTTATGTGCTTTGTAGAGACCAAGTTAAGGGAGAATATTGATATCCATATGGGAGATGGCAAATACAAATTGTGGAGAAGACACAGAAAAGATAAAATGGGAGGAAGAGTGATGACAGCAGTGAAGAACAACTTAAGTGTAGATTCTGTGGAAATGGGAGAGGGTAGGGCTGAAGTGATAAACATGAAATTAGAAACTGGAAAGAACTGTAACAGATATAGTAGTAGTATATGTTCCACCTAAGACAAGAGCATGGACTGATGATGAATACCAGGAGATGTTGTCAGACATGTTTAGTTAACAACAGAAAGTGACTGAGAAAAACAGCAATATAATTCTAATGGGTGATTTTAATTGTAAAGAGGTGAACTGGGAGGAATGGGACTCAGGAGGTGACGAAGATTTGTGGGGCACTATATTGTTAAACATTGTGATGAATAATGTAATGACACAATGAGTCAAAGAAGAGACACGATTCCGAGGTGATGGCACACAAACAAGATTAGATTTATTGCTAACCAAAAAACCTGAAGAAACTGAATCCTTGAAATATCAGTGTCGTATAGGAAAAAGTGATCACGTGGTCACTGAGTTCCAGATGATAATAAGCAACGTGGTGACAAGAGACGAGCTTCATAGGCAGGGAAGATACAACTTTGAGAAAGCAAACTTTACAGAATTGAGAAAAATTTTTAAAAATGCAGATGGGAGAAAATTCAGAGAAACAAGAGAGATTCAGAGGAAGTGGGATATTTTCTAGACCTCTATAATTCAGGAGTGGAAAAATATGTTCCAAGAGTAAGTGGAAAAGAAAACAGGAAAAAGGAGTGGTTTAATAGAAGGTGAATGATAGTGAAAAAAGAGAGGGACATGGCATGGAACATATGGAGAAAGAAAGGTAATAATAGAACAAAGGAAGAATATAAAAGAACTAGAAATGAATATACAAGAATTCGTAGAGAGGTAGATAGGAACTTTGAAAAAGGTATAATCGACAAATGTAAGGATGAACCCAAACTATTTTATAATTTGTTAATGGCAAATTGAAACAAAAGGAAGGAATCACCAAACTGAAGGAGAGGTCTATAATGATGCGGCAATGCAAGCTGAAACAATGAACAAACGTTTCCAATCGGATTTTACTAATGAAGGGGAGATTGTGGAGAGGGAGGGAGTGACTAGGAGTGTAGTGATAAAAGACAGAAAAGTGGAAGTGCAGGAAGTGTACAAATTACTGGAAACTCAAGATGTAAGGAAAGCCCCAGGACCAGATGGAATTTCAAATTGGGTACTGAAGGAATGCAGAGAGCAACTGGCGGATAAGATTCACAGTTTAATTGTGTGTTCGCTGGAAGAAGGGAAAGTGCCTCGGGAATGGAAGAGAGCAAATATAGTACCAATTTACAAGGGAGGAAACAAGGAAGAACCCCTGAACTAAAGACAAGTGTCCCTAACCAGCATGGTTGCAAAATTGTGCGAGATGATTCTAAAAGATAGGTGGATAAAATATATGGAAGAGATGAATATTTTGACTGAAAGTCAATTTGGATTCAGAAGTGGAAGGTCATGTGTTTCCAACTTGTTGAGCTTTTACTCAAGAGCGACTGATGTGCTACAGGAGAGAGACGGTTGGGTGGATTGTGTATACAGTATTTAGATTTGGGGAAGGCCTTTGACAAGGTACCCCATAAGAGACTAATGTGGAAATTGGAGCATATCGGAGGACTGAAGGGTAACCTCCTGGAATGGATGAGACACTTTTTGAGAGAGACAAATGAGGACAGTAATAAAGGACAGGACGTCTGGATGGAGAGAAGTAACAAGTGGTGTCCCACAGGGCTCGGTGTTGGCACCAGTAATGTTCCTGATTTATGTAAATGATATGGTAGATGGAATGAACAATTATGCAAGTCTGTTTGCTGATGATGCAAAGATCCTGAGGAAGGCAGAGGTTGAAGGGGACTGTAAAATGCTGCAGGAGGATCTGGATAGGATACATGACTGGAGCTGGATGTGGGAAATGAAATTCAACGCAAAAAAATGTAAAATATCGGAAATGGGTAACAGCACCAAGAGACCATCACTGAATTATATGATAGGTAATGAACCAATTACAAAAGCGAGAGAAGAAAAAGATTTAGGAGTGGTGGTCCAGGACAGTTTATCACCAGAAAAACACATTAACAAGATTGTTAGAGAGACATATAAACTCTTGATCAACATAAGAGTGGCATTTCATTACATGAATGAAGAGATGATGAAAAAACTGATAGTGGCCATGATCTGCCCCAGGATAGAATATGCAGCAGTAGTGTGGTTCCCACACAAAAAGAAAGATATAAACAAGTTTGAGAGAATACAAAGAACAGCAACCAAGATGGGCCCCAGTGTGGCAGATCTGTCATACAGTGAGAGGCTAGAAAGGCTGGATTTGCCATCCTTAGAGGAAAGGAGAGAGTGGGGTGACATGATTGCAGTGTTCAGGACCATGATGGGAGTAAATAAAATTGATAGAGAAGATCTGTTTTTATGGGATAAGAGAGCAACAAGAGGACATGGACTGAAACTGAAGAAGCCACGCTGCCTGAAGGACACCAAGAAATATAGTTTTCCGTATAGATGCATAGACCTGTGGAACAGACTGGACAAAGAGATCGGACAGTCTAAAAACTTAAACGAGTTTAAAGCAAAATTTGACTTACTGAGAAAAAGAGACGGGACCCCACGAGCTTAGCTCATTTCCAGTATATCACAATTAGGTAAATACATATTATGAGTACGCTTATTGGGTAACGAAACCATAAGTTAATCTCTTTTATACTTGAACAAAATGAGGGAAGCAAATAATCACAAAAGGAAATAACAAACACACACACACACACACGGAGTGGCAGCCACAGCAAGAAGACGTGTCTCAAACCGCCTCAACAAACCATAAGTAGTTTTCAGGAATTGTCCTGTCTCCAGTCTTGTTAATAATTTTAAGTATTGCAAGTTATTATAGTCTATCAAAAATGTAAAGAACTATTGTCATTAAGTATACATGAATGTTTTTATAGGAATTTTGGGAACAGCTGTTCAGTTTAGTACTGTAACCGACCTTAAAGATGGCCGACCATGTAAACACTCGAGAACCGGAATTCCCAGGATTTGACAGTGAAACAAATGTAATGGACCTGGTTAAAACATTGATTATGAGAATTAGTGGTCTAGAAAAGAAAGTGGAAGATCTAGTATCAAGAGACATGCCTGAAAAAACCGAAAATACTATACAGAGTTTGATACAGGCCAATGAGACAGCGAACCAGGGGATCCAGAATTTAAAACGAGAAAATATTGAATTACGGAGAAAACTAGAAGAAAGCAGTAACCAAACAGAGAAGGTAAGTAGTGTGTTAGAAGCGCAAAAGGCAAAATGTGCACATGTGGAAGAAGAACAGAAAGAAGTAGTCAGTTTAAGGGAAATTATTCAGGAAGAAAGGGAAATGAACAAGAAAAAAATGGAAGAAAATGTAGTGAAAATATTGAAGAAAAAAGAGAAAATAGTGAGAGAAACAGTAGAAAGGAACAGCTGTGTGATAATATTTGGAAACAGGGAGGAAGTAGAAAAAGTTAGGTCTGTGAGACTCGAGAGAGACTCAAATCAGGTGAGGCAAATATTGGACATGATCGATCCCGAAGGAAACAAGTGGGAAAAAGAAATTGAGGAAGTAAGGAGGATAGGGCCATATAAGAAAGGGGAAGCAAGACCAATGAGAGTTAAGATGTCTTCAGAAAGTGTTGTAAATGTCATACTTAAGGTGACCTGGAAACTAAGTAAAGAGGCAGGAATGGAAAATGTTATAGTAAGAAAAGACTTGAATGAAGAAGAAAGAGAAGTCTTAAAATCTTTGAAGGACCAAGTAAAGGAAACAAATGACAGGAGGACAAAGGAAGAACGTAAAACTTTTTTTTGGAGAGTGATGGATATGAAGGCAAGGAAGTGGTATGTGAAGAACAAGACGTGAAGGAAACAAAGGGGATGGATATGAATATGAAAAAGAGAAGAACGAGTAAAGATAACAACAGTGCAGCAAATCTGAGCATCGTGTATAGTAACGTAGATGGATTAATATCTAAGAAAGGGGAAATTGGAGACTACTTAAATGAAAATAAACCTGAAATTGTTTGCCTAGTAGAGACTAAATTGACCCAAGATGTCGATATAAAATTATTTGGCTGGAATAATTATAAGATTTGGAGGAAGGACAGAGAAGGCAAATTTGGGGGAGGAATAGTGATATTAACCCATAATGACCTAAGAGTAAAGGATATAGAAATTGAAAATACTAAGGCTGAACTTTTGGGAGTTGAAATAGAGGACAATTATGGAGAAAAAACGGATGTAATAGTCTTTTATATGCCCCCCAAAACTAGGGCATGGACAAAGGAAGATTATGAACAGTTAATAAGTGAATCCATTATTAGGCTAGAAATGTTAATTGAACGAAGAAATAGAATAATATTAATGGGAGATTTTAACTGTAGAGAAGTTGATTGGGAAAGTATGGATGCTGGGAACAATGAAGAATCATGGGGAAATAAATTAATGGAATTGATGATGGAAAACATGTTAACCCAGTTGATCAAAGAAAACACAAGAATTAGGGGTGTTGATGAACCATCCAGGCTTGACCTACTATTCACAAAGGACCCAAATGATGTGAGGAATATAACCTACCATTGCCCCTTTGGTAAAAGTGATCATCTGGTAATTGAGATGGACGTGGTAGGAGTGAGGGAAGGAGAAAGAGATGAAAAACACAGAGAAAATAGATACAATTATGAGAAGGCAGACTTTGCTTCCCTGAGAAACTTTTTCCAAAATGTAGAATGGAGTAAAATGAATATGATCACAAATGTTGATGAGAAATATGAGTTTTTGATAGAAGTATATAAAACAGGAGTTACTAAGTATGTCCCAAAATTTTCTGCATCTATGGAAAGGAAGAAAGAATGGTTTAACAACAGATGTAGGATGGCACAAGAGGCAAGAAAAAAAGCATGGAAGAAAGTGAGAAGAAGGTATAGTGGAAGGGCCTGGGAGGAGTACAAGCAGGTTAGAAATGAATATGTAAGGATACGGAGAGAAGAGGAAAGGAAATACGAAAA
Source organism: Birgus latro (assembly GCA_018397915.1). Taxonomy (NCBI): domain Eukaryota; kingdom Metazoa; phylum Arthropoda; class Malacostraca; order Decapoda; family Coenobitidae; genus Birgus; species Birgus latro. The sequence goes on from JAGKTI010042587.1 coordinate 7,712, forward strand.
AGATATTGTATCTAACTGTAAAAAAGAGCCGAAACTATTTTATAGGTTTGTAAATGGCAAAATGAAAGTTAAGGACAGTATAATACAACTGAGGGATGGAGATGAAACATACGAAAGAGAGGAAGACTTGTGTGAAATAATGAACAACAAGCTACAGTCAGTTTATGTATTGGAAGACGAATTTAGGGAGCCTGAAACGGAACCCAGGCAGACGAGAATGACCGAAATTACAGTTGACATGGATAAGGTGCTACAGCTAATGAAGGATTTGGATGTGAGAAAAGCAATGGGACCAGATGGTGTGGCTGGATGGATCCTGAAGGAATGTGCCGACCAGTTAGTGTGGCCAGTTTATGTCATTATCAAAACCTCGCTTGAAAAGGGACAGTTACCTAAAGATTGGAAAAGAGCAAGTATTGTGCCAATCTTTAAGGGAGGAGATAGGGAGGATCCACTTAATTATAGACCTGTGTCACTTACTAGTATTGTTTGTAAAATCTGTGAGAAAGTTATTAGAAAAAGATGGATAAAGTATTTAGAAGAAAATGAAGTGATAACACCAAGACAGTTTGGTTTTAGGGAAGGAAGATCATGTATTACTAACCTACTAAGTTTCTACAGTAGGGAACAGATGTCGTACAGGAGAGAGAGGGATGGGCAGACTGTGTCTATCTGGATCTTAAGAAAGCATTTGACAGGGTACCCTATAAGAGACTATTGTGGAAGTTGAGGACATTTGGAGGGGTGCATGGGAAACTATTAAAGTGGATGGGAGATTATTTGATAGGAAGGCAGATGAGAACAGTAATAAGAGACAAGGTATCACAATGGAGAAATGTGACTAGTGGAGTACCCCAGGGCTCTGTCTCGGCCCCAGTAATGTTTCTGATATATGTAAATGATTTGCCAGAGGGTTTGAATAGTTACATGAGTATGTTTGCAGATGATGCTAAAATTATGAAACATATTAAAAGTATTGATAGTTGTAAAGAACTGCAAGAGGACTTGGACAAAATACACAGCTGGAGCCAGACTTGGAAAATGGACTTTAATGCCAAGAAGTGTCATGTATTAGAAATGGGTATAAGTGAAAGAAGACCACACTGGACATATAAAATGGGCAATGAGATGATTAGTAAAAGAGAGGATGAGAAAGATTTGGGAGTGATTATTCGGGATGACTTGTCACCAGAAAAGCATATAAACAAAATTATTGGGGGAACTTATGGATTACTGACCAACATGAGAGTGGCTTTTAATTATATGGATGAGGAAATGTTGAGGGAGTTGATAGTGACCATGATAAGACCAAGACTAGAGTATGCGGCGGTGGTATGGTCACCTCATTTGAAGAAGCATATTGATAAACTAGAAAGGGTCCAACGGATGGCAACGAAGATGATACCGTGTTTAAGGGAACTCACCTACGAGGAGAGATTGGAAAAACTGAAGTTACCAACATTGCGCAAGAGAAGGGAAAGAGGTGACTTGATCACGATATTTAGAAATGTAAGAGAATTAGAAAGGGTGGATAGAGAGGATCTTTTTGTGTTGGATGATGGAAGAACAAGAGGTCATGGCTTCAAGTTGAGGAAAAGTAGATGTCTTAATGATCTCAAAAAGTTCAGTTTCCCAAATAGAAGCATAAGTATTTGGAATGACTTAGACGAAGAGGTGGTGCAGGCGAAAAACATTCATGTATTTAAAACTAGATTAGATGAAAGTAGATATGGAGACGGGACAACACGAGCTTAGCTCAATTCCTGTATACTACAAATAGGTAAATACAAATAGGTAAATACACATACAACGGAAGAGGTACCGGTATACATATACAGTCATTGTCCCACTATTCGACGTAATAGAACCAAAGGCATAACCGGAAAGTGGTCTTGCCCGGATAGTGGCCCTGAAGCTCCGGCACATGTCATTCATGACCCTAACCTAACCTAACCTAAATCAGAAAACCACCTACCTACCTCCCTACCGGACATGCACAGCACTTATTTAAGTCCCCTTTTACATAAATAATGCACACAAAGCATGAATTAATTGAATTTTAACCAAAAAATGATGATTTAGAGGTGAGTAAGGCATAGGTGCCCACAACTTGCAAGCAAGTGTATCAGACATGGAAATCACAATGAAAATCACCCATTCTCACATCATATGCATTAAATAATGAATACAAAGCATGAAATAATTGAATTTTAACCCATAAATGATGAATTTGAGGTAAGTAAGGCACAGGTGTTCACGAGTTGGTAGCTTAGTGTAAGTAAGTATCAGACGTGGCAATCCCTAAGAAAATCACCCTTTCTCACATCATATGCATTAAATAATGAACACAAAACATGAAATAATTGAATTTTAAC
>JAGKTI010042589.1:0-10086 GCA_018397915.1 Birgus latro
TTTAGGTAATTTGATATTTCTTGCAATGACTCTGCTGTTTCTGAGATTAGGACAATGTCATCTGGAAATCTCAAAGTGGCTTACATTTTCTCCATCTGTCTTTTCTTCATTGTTCTCCCAGTCTAGCTTTCTCATAATACATTCTAGGTATGCTGTAAATAATTTTGGTGAAACTGTATCTTCCTTAGGCACACCCTTCTCAGTTGTATTTTCTCCTGAGTCTTTATGTAGTATAACTGTACCAGTGTCCTTTTTTTTTTTATATGTTTTCGAGTAGTTCTACAACTTTCTCATCTACTCTTTGCCCATGCAATGAATTTGTTATTGCTATGTGCTTCATCGAGTCAAAAACCTTTTCATAATAATCAAAATCTAAGTACTGTACAGTGGTTATTATACTCAGTAGTTTTCTCAGTTAGATGATTCATTGTGTGCAGATGACCAGTAGCTGAATACCTGCTTTAGAATCCACCCTGTTTACTAGATTGGTTGTCTTCCACATTTCTTGCAATTCTTTCCGATGGAATTCAGAGAAATGTTTGGAAATAAATGGTAATAAGCTAATGGGCTGATAGTTACTAACATAATTTGAGTCACATTTTTGAAAAGCAAAATAACTATTCCATTATACCATGTTTGGGGAACTTTCTTTTTCTTTATACACTGAGTAAATAAGTGGGCCAGCCTACTTTGCAAATCTGCTGCTCTTTATCTCCTGGGGCCTTCCCTTTTTTCATATTTTTAACCCCTAGGATACGCAATTCGATCACTCGTAACGGCGTAAAAATCTGTACGGTATCTGAAGCCGATTTTTCGACTCTTACACAAGTAACAAGTGTTATGCCCAAGGTTTAGAGCTTGAATTTACACACCTTATGCCGCAAACCAGAGCATTCTAGACCAACTGGTTACTGAGCTATAGCCTGTCAAAGATCGTCAAAAATTGACACTGGGAACCCTTGCATATAGAGAGAGAAGAGAAAATTGCACCAACATTAATTTTGGTACTATACAATGAAAGATCTTTATTTCACACATCAGAAAATACATATATCATTCTCATATGTTAACCCATCACGTCCCGACCGATTTCCTACCTCCGATACACCCCATTCCCGAGCCATTTTGGATTTTATTTTTTTTGGCTCAAACCTTCGTTTTTGATGAGAAACATCGAAAATTTATAGAGAAATCACCCCACTGACCTTATAAATATTGCTACAGGTGATGAGTCAGCCTTACCTTTCATTCTCTCTCAGGGTATCTGGCCTCAAAGAAAACGAACTATGGGAGGGTAAACTAATTCAAGCTGCTTTAAATTATGTATTTATTTACTTATTTGGTACGAATTTATGTGTAGTACAAGACTATATTAGTTTTCACACAATTATATAGGCAATAGAAGCATTGTTCAGTCACCAAACACATCCACATATGGCACCTTCCTTTACAACATTATCACCTCATCAATTCTGTTTGTTTCTTGCTCTAGCTTCTTTATTTCCTTGTCCTCCACCTCAGGAATCACTTTCACCGTGAATTTCGTCATTGGAGAGACCGTGGGGCAACATTTCTTTATTGGCCAGGTCACTGGTAACAGGTGAACTGCTGAGTGTGGGGGGAGGGGGGTAGAGGGGATCAGGTGGGGTCAGGCAGTATCCCCACTTGACAGCAGATAGAGGGAGGTCTCCCACATACGCCTACCAAAAATAACCCGTGAAACTTGAAAATTGTGCAAATTATGAACCTTGCAATTGCTCGACGTACCCATACGTCGATGGGTCTAGCTGTGACAAAACGATGAAACGTACCCATACGTCGACGGGACGGCTCGGTTTAAATGTTTACCACGTAGCCATAGCAAGAAAGTAGCTGGAGGTGGAGGGAGTATGAAGGGGAGGAGGGGGGGAGAATGAGGGATGAAGGTGGTGAGAAGATGGCGGGGGGGGGGGGTGTGGCATGGAAAAATAAGCTTTATAGAGTTGGTAGAAGGAGCTGTGAGTCCAATCACAAGCGAGGGAGGGGGGGAGGGAACAAAGGTATTGGGGTAGAGGAATGTGGTGAGAGGGTGGTGGGGGAATCACCTCCCCCCACCATGGGCAGGGGCCCGGATCCTCCCCCCTCCCTACTCAGGACTTAGTTCTCATTGGTTTGAATTGATATATGCCACAATCTGGCCCCAGCCTAGTGTCAGCAGTTTTTTACAAAGGCTCCTCTATCGATCTTATTAGGCATCAAGCCATATTCTGGAAATGGCTCGATCAATCCTATTAGTACTTTAGGGGGAGAATTGTTTAATTCGTCTGGTGTTACCTCAGGTATTTCCCTTGTGTCAACTAAAAAGTTAGCTATTGGTACTATTGTCCTTGTTGCATACAGTTCTTTGTAAAATTCTTTAACTCTCTTCACCATTCTATCTCTGTAATTAATGACTTCACCATTTTTGTGTTGCAATAATAAGATTTGCTGCTTTCCTAGTACCATTTTACTTCTAACCTATATCAAAACATTTTCCTGTAATGATTGTTTCTTTGTTCTGATCCATGTTTCTCTTTCTTTTTTCTTCTCTCTGTCTCTTGTTGAAAAACTTATTTAATTCCACTGTTTCTATTTCATCTCACTTTGTTTTTACTTTCATCTCCTTTTTTCTTTTCATGGGTTCGAGGTTCAATTTTTAATACTTGTTGGTTTTGGTTGTATTAGCTTTCCCTACTACTTCCAATGATCCTTAGCACTTTGCTAGTCTATTATTCAAGTCCCCAATGTCACACTCAGCAGAACACAGAGCCTGAAATCTGTTCGTTATTTCTAACTGAAAGGCTGCTTTGTTTTCTCTTACTCTTATAGGACATATCTTTTTAATCAGCTTCTTTCTATCCCTTCTGAAATTGAATCTGGCTGTGCAACCTACCAATCCTATGGCACTTTATTGATAACTGTGACATTTATGATCGTGTTATTCTTATCTACTATAACGAAGTCGATTTCATTCTTCGTTTCTCCATTTCGACTTCTCCAGGTTAGTTTTCTTTCTGTTCTTTTGTGAACTTATGTGTTCATTATTCTCATGTTATACATTTCAGCTGTAGGTAGAGGGCACATAGGGGGTCAGGATGGCTAGGTACCTTCTTGGCTAGAGTGTAAATTGGTGTAGGGATTTGAGAAATTATTGGTCGGAGCTTATTGCCAGGCTTATGCATTTTTAAACTGCCATAGCAATAACCCATTCCATTTCACCACGAACCTGATCCCCAATGTGCCTGCTACTTACAGCATAAACTCAACGTCAGAACTCCTGGATATCCTAAAGTCGAACAATGGAAGAGAACATCATTAGACGTGGACTCGTTATTTACAAAGGTCCTTGTCGAACGTACCATTGGATACGTCCTCAATTGTATATACCATGATGACTCCATCCCTAAGCTGAACATCCTCGAATCAGTACTACGTGGCCTGTTCGAGTGTTGTACTAAGGAAGCTCCTACCATCTGTCCCCCAGGGAATAAATGCCGCCTGATAGTGTAGCTATGAGTTCTCCCCTGGAAGTGCTGCTAGCAAACTTTTTCATGGAATGCATCGAGGAGGAATTGTTCAGCAAGACAGAGAAACCAGACATCTACTGCAGGCATATCAACGATATTTTTATCAAGAGTAACAGCGAAGAGCACACTGAAAACCTTAAGCCCAACCTGCAAGAGATCTCCCACCTTACTTTCACTATAGGAAACAGTGTTGATGGAACGATACCAATTCTCGATGTTCACGTGATGCAAGATGATTACTCCTTTACCATGGATGTCTACGTGAAGGGAACGAACCCTGGCCACTGCCTACAAGGTGGTAGTGAGTACCCACAGAGATATAAGGACTCAAGCGTAGGTGCTTACATCAGAAGTGCACTCACTCTTTGCAGCTCTTGGCAACAAGTACACAAAGAAATTGAATGCTCTACACAAGTAGTTATTAACAATGTCTTCTTTAATGAGGACATCAGCCGAGAACAAGGAAAATCATCAATAGGTGGTAAAACAAGAATAACGACAGAAACCATAAAGAGGATGACGTCAACCTCTACTACACAGCCGCTTTCTCAACAGCCTAGAAAACAAATAGTGAAGGAAAATGTGAAGCCATTAAACCCCGAAAAGAGACTCAACCTGGTATTATACTACAAGAGTAAAAGGACCAGTCACCTGCTACTAAGGAACAGCCCCCCCCCCCCGCGAAAGACATACTTCAAAGGTCGCACGATGCATACATGTTTACTCGTCGACGAGGGAACTACGAAGCCCTCCCCTATGTCTATGTGGGCATGATGACCATGAAACTGTCCCGATGCCAGAGTTACCACCTTACAACTGGAGCACCTATAAATCACCTTAAACAGTAACATGGACTTTCCCTTAAATGAAAATATTGGAAGAAAATTGAAATTTTAACTATATGTGAAGATGTAAGATGCCTTCCCTTACAAGAAGCACTGTATATCATATAACTAAACCACAAGCTCAATATACCAGCAGAAGATTTCCAAGCCCTCCCAAGCTTATGGCGGGCCACACCCCAGTTATAATGACCAATCAGGATCGAGTCCATGCAGGTGTACAATCAAGGACACAGATTAAACAGCACCGAGCTCACCTGCTCAGCCATTCTGAGACCAGCCACCATGGTGTGCAGACCTCTGGTCTGTGTGTCGCCTGTACTCGACTCTGCCTTATTTATAAGGGAAGGCTTTCTTGCAGTTTTACCCACTTTTTGCCTGTTGTGGGATTTAGCCTCTGGCACTGACGTGAATTATTTTGCGTTTCCAGATTCTTACTGGGACTCTGTCTCAGACAGGTAGACTCCATTCTTTTTTTTTTTTTTTTTTTTTGATCTGCCGCTTATTTGGCCTGCCACTTAGTGTCCCTCACCGTAGTACAACCCTGAACCCTGAAGGGGTGCCGTTATGGCACTTACATGGAAGGGAGCCTTTAGAGGCCTGGTTATAGGAGGCAGTGAAGGAGGCTTTGGTAGTATAGGGAAGTCCCTCATGGGACTGTGACGGGTCTCCTGCGGCGTCCTTTAGAGGGCGGGGAGGATAGGCCCCCAACACTGTATTTGTTTATTCTTGTTATTTTCATATTATTATTGTTATTATTATTAATGTTATTATTACTTTTATATTATCCTTACTCCTATTATTTTTTCTAGGCACCGTTTTTCTTTAGACTGATGCCAAGTCTTGCAATCATGACCCTGTCCCTTCATCCGAGAGTCATCAGAGGCAGCCGCATGATGACAAGAAGCCTAGATTGGTTGGCCCTTCCCATGCAGCCTCTGATTCCCACCCTGAGGACTTCTTTGAGTCTACTCCTGCTGCCACATCTGCCATGGACACTGACCATCCCTCTGCACTGTCCACTACCAATGGGGGCTCCGATCTGCTTCCTGTTGGTAAGGTCCTCCCTTAGCAATTGCACCACTTTCGTTTTGATCCAAGGTCCTGTGCCAGTGATTCTTTGCCACTACTGTACCTGACAATGATGGCTTCATTCCCGTCTCCAACAGGAGGCGGCATAATACCCAACAAAACAGACGTCTGTCCAGTGACAACTTTGCTGACCTGCGCGCCTCTGCTCATCCGGGAAATGTCAATCCCTCTGTTGCCAGCCGGTCCCATTACCCCTACCGAAGCTCTCATCCTCCTCAGACCCATGCTGTATCCGTGAGGACTAACCCATCTCCCCCTTCCCTGCCTTCCTGATCTTGCCAAACATTTCGTTCCCCTCATCTTACAATATCGTCATGGCTCTGGAGGACAAGAGCCCCAACCATGCCTTTACAATCAGCAGGAGACAGAGTCCTAGCATGGCTGTCATCTCCCACGACCATGCTACAAGGGATGCCCTGCTGATGATCACCTCTCTCGCTGGGAAGCAGATAACCATCAGACAGATCGATCCCGACCTCACCACCCGCAGGATCACCCTTATGGGCTTCCCTCTTGCTTATACCATGAGACCCATTCTCTGCCATCCCCAGGTGGAAGCTACAAAGCGCTTCCAGGTGAGGGGCAAGCCCACCAGGAAAGTTCTTGTGACTCTGTGAGGCGTCATCCCCTAGCACCTCCACCTAGACAACTGGGGCAGCTATTATCTCCGCCCTTACTCTCCAGAACCTCTCCAGTGCTTCAAAAGAGAAATCTTCAGGCACCATCAGAAGAACTGAGCTTGCCCTCTGACTTGTGCCATGTGCAGTGGCAGGCACGACACTCAGCAGTGCCTAACAAAATTCAAATTGAAGCAGGCAATCTCAGTGCAATGTTCGAACTGTGGGGGATCCCAGCATGCGTGGAACAACTCGTGCCCAGCCCAGAAGGAGGGGGTGGAGCAGAGTCTCGAGAGGCAAAGACAGTGGGTCCAAGACCAGCTGATTGCATCCCCTGCCCCAACGGGCACGTTTGTCTGGGGACAGACAACATCCTGCACCTCTGCTACCACCCCTCCAGCCCTATCACATGCCAATTTCCCCCCCTCTGCCAGACAACACCTCTATGCCCCAGTGGTTCCTCGACAAATGCCCAGCTCATCCTCTGTTCCTACTGTTCGTCTGACCTCCCCTCAGCCTTGACCTTTACCCAGTCCTCCCAAGCACGACTCCACAACACAGACAGAGGCAGCAACTGCACCGCCAGCTCCCTAGGTAGCCTCCCCTCTGCACCCTGGTGAAACTGCAGTAGACCAAGAGACTCTCATCATCTTTGAGGCAGGAACTCGGGAAGCCCATCATGGCCATCATCGGGCTACAGCTTGGCCGCCAACTGGATCCTGCACTACTTGGCCTGATAGTGGACCGGCTGGTCCACGAGTTAATGAAGGACCCCTACCTCACCAAAGCTGTGCAGGATGACCCTCAGGAGGCCCTTCCCCTTGCTCAGGACGAACCCCAGCCCGGGATCTGCCCCCTTAAACCCACCCCTGTGCTCCCATTACCTGCATCCCGAAGACTATGCATCACCAGCCAGCTTCCACTCTGACCCATCCGCACCAGAAGTCCAGGGACCCCAGACGTCACTATCTCTCAGTCAGCCACAAATGCCAGTGTGTGTCCACCAACCCCAGGGGAGAACTTTGCCCCTGATCCCAGTCTCGGTCTCCTCTACCTTCTCAGGATCCACCAGGCATGGATGATTGAGGGTGCCCTCCATGTCTCCTGCCCTCCAGCCACCTGGTCCCATACTGGTCCCACCATCTGCACCCCCAGTGCAGCACACAACCGCTACTGGGCTCCGCATTCTCCAGTGGAATATCTTCAGTGCAAGGACTAACTGTGCCCTACTAGAGGAGGTCACTTACCCAGACTGTGTTGATATATTCCTCCTCCAGGAGATGCTCATCCCAGGCAACCACTCTCTCAGTCTCAGAGGATTCACCTCCTTCCTCCTACCCCATGTTCGCGGTGGCTCTCATGGTTGTGCCATATTTGTGTAAAGCCATATTCCCTCCTCGGTCATCTAGTAATTCCATCTTATGGTGATGGGGTCGAAATACCAAGAGTGACCATTACCCTGCCTGTCCAGACCCTCAAGTGTGTTCAACATCTACTGCCCACAATCAGCGGACCTCGACTTTGCAGAACTTTTCACCTTTGCATCTGCTGAGCTTTCCCTTATTGGTGCGGATTTTACCGCTCTCCATCTGCGCCTTGGTTTACCTAGGGCCACAAACCCAGCTGGTCGACACGTTGCCGAACTCATGGAGGGTATAAGAGACATATCACTCTTCAGTGACCCTCAAACCCCCACTCATTTGCAGGAGGGGGTAGGCTGGACCTTACTTTTGTTTCCTCTCTTATGGCACTCATTGCTCAGTAGATGATCCACCCCTCTGGCCACCCTGCCATCCTCTGCTCCATCAAAAGCCTGCATCAGAGAGGACAAGTGTCTTGATTGGTGCCAGTCTATTGGCGCCAACACGAGTCTGGGGCAACATTGGAAACGCTTGAGGGCAGTCTCCCGTTTCCCCCCAACTCGACCCCCTTCTCACCTAGACCCCCATGGTGTGGCAGAGAGGTTAGCTGCAGTATTTGCCCAGCGAACTTCTCCTGTCCAGCTCCCAGACAACACACCTTCGGCAGGATGCCCTTCATCATGACCATGTGGTTATCATTGTTGCTGTGCAACAAAGCCCTGCTGAAGCTGATCAGCCCTTCATCTTGCAAGAATTTGAACATGCCCTCAAAATCAGCACTGACACTGCCCAGGGGTTGGGCAGGATTACCTACTCCATACTGGACCATACATGTCTGGCTGCCAGGGGGACCTTTCTCATACTATTAATTTGCTCATGGGAGCTGGGTAAACTCCCTGCTCATTGGAAGTTGGCGGCCATGCAGCCCATCCCAAAACCTAATGAACCTGGTTCTTACAGGCCGATCTCTTCTCAGCTACCTCTGCAAGACAGCCGAGAGGATGGTCCTTTGTCGATTGCCGTGGTGCATTCCCCTTACCCATACCCATCTCTTTGCCTTTTCCAGGTGCAAGAGGACAACGGAGTGCCTTGCCACCTTTTTCTCCAAAATATGAAAGGGTAAAGGGTTAGCAATTTTCATCGACATGGAAAAAGCCTTTGAAATTGCCTGCCCAGAGGCTATTCTGACTGCCCTTGCCCACAAGGGTGTATTCAGCTGACTCCTCTTCTGGCTCACAAATTTTTTGAAGATCACGAGGCTGTGGTCCACTTCCAGGGCCATGTCTCCTCTGCTCACAGACATCTCCATGGCATGCCTCAGGGCAGTGTTGTTAGTCCGACCCCTTTTAACGCCCTCGTTATGATGATGACCTGGCCCTAGTTTTCCATCCTCACCCGTATCATGCTAATACCCAAAGAGCCTTGTCTCGCCTCCAGCGTGGTTGTATTGAGCTTGGCCTTAAGATCAATGTAGTGAAAACAAAAGCCCTGCCTTTCGGCATTGCTCTTCCCCCTGACCAACTCCACCATGGCGATACACTGATCCAGTACGTCATCACTCACATCTACTTAGGAGTGTGGTTCGATTCTCAGCTTTCCTTTCGGATCAATGTTGATTACCTCAAAGAGAGGACTAAACTATGACTAAGTGCAATCTGAGCCCTGGCAGGGAAAGGTGTAGGTGCATCCTACAGAGTCCTTTGTCTGTTTTATATCAAGGCCATATGCTCCCTCGTGGACTACTGTGCCCCTGTTTTCCCAACCCTACATGTCCCGCTGATTGAGAAGCTTGAGGTGATTCAAAACGAGGCATTCTGTATCATGCCTGGTTCCCCTATGTGGACATGACTCTTCAATCTTCGTCTTGAGTGCAATGAGGAATCCTTGTATCACCGCATTCAGGTGAGGGTTGTTGGGCTTGCTGCCAACCTGGTGCATACCATGCCCCCCCATCCCACTTCTGCCAAAGTATCGGGGCTGCTACCAGTTTTCACCCTGACCTGCTTACTCACAGCTGGTTTGACAGTACAACACGCTCCATCCATACGTTCGGCCTCGACCCCTACTTCTCACAAGACCCTGATCTGCCTATCCCCACTTGCAACTTCCCTCTGCCTTGGTCCTTGTGTCCCGTTTACGTTCATTTTCCCTCATTCCTCTGATAAAGCTCGAACACCTATTCACCAGCTATGCCAGGAGGGACTGCAGCAAATAGCTTCCCTCCCCACTCCTAGCATCATCTCTTACTTCACCAATGGTTCCGTTGCTCTGCCTAGGGCTGGAGCAGCCTTCATCTGTGGGGATCGGGCAGACGGCATCAGTGTGGCTGACAGTGCCTTGCCCCTGCAGACTAAGCTCATTGCCAAAGCACTTAACCCCTACACCGCGGGTCGTCACTTTCGTGACGGTTGGGTGCAATGGATCATACCACGGGGCGTCACTTGAGTGACTGTGTTAATTTTGGTTCCCCCGGGCTTTCATGTGGTGACTTGTATCATCTGTCAGCACTGTCAGTGTCCAACAATAGTCAGAGCTGCTAATGTCATCAGTACTCCCATCCATTGTTGACAATTTAGCCATTATCCCCCATTCTAGACTCCCCTCCCTACCTCCCCTCCATTACCCTCTC
>JAGKTI010042590.1:0-10086 GCA_018397915.1 Birgus latro
GGATGGACTAGAAGTTACTAATTTACTAACAATGCTCTTTTTCTCTCTTTCTTTTGCCCCCTTGTGCCACCACCACCTGCCGTCGGCCACCACTTCCCACCATCGCCTGCCACCACCACTTGCTGCCTGGACCAATCGTCATTTTCTGCTACTACTGTATTTGCCACTGCCAATCACCGTCGTCTGACACCATCTGCCACCTCTTAACGATCTTCCCCCACCCATTTTCACCACTTACAACCACATACTACCTTCTGCTGCCGTCTGCCTTCACTACCCCGACCACTACTCCACCACTAACCACTTGCCGCCACTATCTTCCACCCTGTCACCACAACTATCACCACCACCTTTCGCATCACAGTATATGCGTGACGGTGCTGGTGCTCAACGTACACTTCCGGTCGCCTCAGACGCACAAAATGGCACCGTGGGTGAGGCGGGTGTTCATCCACATCCTGCCACGCCTCCTCATCATGAAGCGGCCACAGTACCAACTCAACAAACACAGGTACTCAACGCTGATGGTAGGGCACTGGGAGGGAACTTTGGGTGCCAGAGAACCACTTAGGGTATTGAGGATATTTGTGGAGTCGAGAGGTGTCAGGAGATATGGGGTATTAATGAATATTGTGCAGGTGTACTAGGAGTATTAAAGAAAACCATAAGGGTTAGTGGAACGACTGGGTTATTAGGGGGTACTATGTAGTTCCTTGATTTTCTTGCTGTACTGGGGAATTGCTAGATTTACTAGAGGTACTACGACTGCTAAAGTACAGGATAGAGTGTGGTATTAGGAATATTAAAGAGTATTGATGGATAGAGCAACATGTGATACTGAGCAGAAATGAGATTGTTAAGGAATATTGGGGTAAAGAGATAACTGGGATACTTGCGAGGTACTTGGGGTATGACAAGGTACTGGTAAATATCCAGTGATAATTGGAAACTGACACTGGTGACCATGCGAAATACAGTGCTTTGGAAAATTAGGTGTACTGGTTAGGTGCTGAGAGGAACTAGTAAATTTTGAAGCATACCTAGAGTGTCAGGGAGTTACTTAAAAATTAAATTTGGAGGGTATTAGGTGTACTGGTTATGTAAGGGATATATGGAGACACTTGTTGATATTAAAGAGTACTGGACATTTACGGACACTATGCTAAAGACAAGGCCGGCAAGAGAGCTCTAACGTATCTTTTCCAGACCAACCAGCAGGCAAGGACGGTACTATTACGAGCAAAAGTTCCCGACAAACCCCTACCAGTGCTGTGTCCTACCGTCATTATCATCCGTTCTTCCCTGTACGCCAGAGAGTGTCTTTCCGTTTCACAGATTGTTATTGTATGCTTCACATTGCTGTCCCATTAGAATATTTCACGTAATACTCTCAGTCGTTAGGGGAATATCGGTGAACTTTTGATCTAGGTAGTACCAGTGGCAGCGTCCGAAACTAATGATGATCTCTTTTCTTTATTAGCCTGTGTAGCATCTCTGTGACCTGTGCTGACCTGGGCTTGGGCTTGACTTGCTAATTAGCCCTTATCGCTTGGCTGGCTGGAATTATAGATTTTTCTATAGCCGTGGTGGATAATTGCGTCGTTATTGGCCGTATGGGAGACTTCGGGGTGCCTGTTACTTAGCTTTTTATTTGTCGTGTTACAGCTTACTTTCTCTTGTATGTTATGTATATCTGTGTAATGTCCGCACAGTATGCATCAGGAGCATACAAGAGGATTAATAAGGTGTAATGTGCCGAATAAATAGCTAAGGAAAAGACGTTACAAAATCTCCGAGGCCAGCAAGAAACACAGCCCAATGTGTGATGGTGATTTGCGCGCCGAAATGTGTCTTCTTTCTGTTTTTATTCAATGGTATTTTTGTTTATTGCTCTTAGGTGCATTGTGCATTGTACGTGTTAGATTTGCGGAACCATTTACAATCATATGTTTGCAGTTTTAGATACTGGTTGCACTGTAATTCAAGTTTAGATTGTTTCCTTTAGCCATATCAAAAGGAAGGGATAGGTGGTAGTAGGCCGCGAGACAGGTATGGAGTGGATATGTCAGGGGTCATGTTGTTACAATAACTTTTTAGAAGATCACGTACTGTAATACTCACTATAGTAGCATTGTTCACCTCAATACCTCACCTCACCTCTTAGAATTTCACCCTCCTACCTCACCTGAGCACTTTACATCATCTTAGTATTTTACCATCTCACCTCATTACTTGGTGTGTGCACCCCTATCTCTGGTTGTAGCTCAAGTGTTACTCTAGCTACTGTCACGTTATTAGTGTTGTTGTTGTCGTTGAAGCTGTGACAGTGTTCACGTATCAGTCCACCTCTGGTCATGAGAAGTCAAAGGTCAAAGGCCGCGGGGAGGCGAGAACATGACAAAGTGCTTATGATTTGTGCTGTCATCTCGGGTTGTTGTTCAAAAACTTAGTGCTCATCCCGAGACGCTGTTTGTTGCGGTGAGTGACAGCTGTGGTGGTGGTATGGAGGTGGATGGGAGGGTTGGAGGGTACAGCACATCGACCACTGGAACAGGTTTCACCTTCCATAAACCAAACAAAGTTCGTAAGGCATTCTTTACCCATACAGTAACGATAATAGTATTTGGGAAATCCCTTCCTTTTCCCGAAATTAAGTAACGCATGCACCACACTGACCGCCTGATACCATAATGTGAATGGGTCGTCAGACGTTGGCAAAATAAATAGACTTACCACGACACGACGAATACTTACGTAAAGTAAAGGTTTCAGGGAAAAACTGAGCAAGCATGTTACAGAGAAGGCATATAATAAATTAATGATCATGAATGAAGTACCTGGGATTTTCTCTTTTTCGTTTTTTAGTATGACTAACTGTTCATCCATTATATGAACTCGATAAACGGCGTGTGTATATGAAATCTTAATATTGTCATCCACGCCTATACATATGACTTTAGTTAGTGGTAGATGTAGCGAAATTTATGTGCTAATAAACCAAATTATTTTCTTATGAAATTGCAATTATGTTCTAATAGTATGTTACATAATGTCAGTTGTTAAAGTTGAGTAGCTTAATATTTAGCCTGATGATGTTAAATATAATCGTATTCTGTTTGATCGGGATGACAAATTAGATGTATGCTTGCTTGATTTCAGATTCTGTTCCAGTGATGCATTAATTTCATCAACTTGCTCTTTTTCACACTATAAAGTATTATTAGTCTAATAATTCACCAGTGTCATTAATTATATGTTTACATACATAATATGCATAGATTATTAAACGTAGCACCTTGTCTGTCATCAAAAATTAAATCATATACATTTGTTTGTTGTACACTTGTCTTTGTATTTATGGAGAAGAGGCTGGGTGAAGTGTGCCCACGCTTACTGCTTCTCTCGTCTCTCTCCCTCCCTCCCCCCACACACCCCCTACCCCATGTGTCCCTTCGGTGCCCGCCAGCAGTTTAAGAAGGTAAACAACTATTCTTGCCTGGGGGGGGGGCGTGACGTCACAACCCAACCAGTCTACCTGTCCATGAGGAAGAGTTGGCTCAGTCTGTTCCACCCAGTTTATGTTTTGTCTTTCTTATCTTATCTCAGACGTAACCCATACACTAATGATAAAGCCTGTTTGTATTCAGTTCTCTCCGCCACGAAACAACTGACTGCGTAGGACCATTCGTAGCAAACCGGTTAATCAGTGAGCCGTATTCTTGTTGACTTTGGAGATTTCGCAGCACTTCTCTTTGCGCTTTTGTCGACGTCATAATCGTCATATATGTTGCTTATGTAAATTATGTCAGTAGAAAAATGACATAATGTTAAGGACTCTAGGGTGTAGTATGCAAAAAAAAAAATGCTAAGGACGTGAAGCTACGGAGTCTCCTACGGTAGCAAGAATACGGTCCAATCTCTGTTAACCTCTTCACCATGAGAGGACGCCCTAACTGTATGTTGTCTAATGTAAACAAAAGCATAATTAAAAAGACATCGTTGTAGTGTAGGGGTGAAATTGTTGTTAAATGTGGCATACAGTTATTGATGAATGTCATACTATCAAGAGTAACAAATAAGGTGGTGTACGAGCCTACTGATGGTGGACTGGCTAGTGGTAGATGCATCACGCCCCTCACAATGTCGCATGCCTGGCCTCGTAGCCACTAGTGTGTCACTGTATACGAGAGCGTCGGCTTGTAGTGTGCCCAGACATTTTCATTTACTGGCGAAAACTGTGTGAGGAATGGAGCCAAAGGGATAGTAAAGAGCTCGTGATGCAAATCAAGGCAACTTGATTTAGGTCAAGAAAAATGTTGACACTGGATGGGGAAGAATTCGCCGATAAGAGTTCGTACTTCAAACCAAAGGAACCAGGATTAGACCAAGCGCTGCAGCCAGAATTAGACCAAGTAGGCTAATAATTTTACTAGTAAAGAGCTCGTGATTCAAAGCCCAGCAACCACGATGAGACCAAGAAGTGAACTGCTGAGACTGGCTGACAGAGAAAGCTCGTGACCCAAACAACCTTGATCAAGCCAAGAAGACTGATAAAACAGTTTAGTATTTCTCGCACTAATAAATTGCCTTGTATCCAGCCACAGTAGAATGGAGGCCTTATTCATTAAGGGTCTGTGTATATAATATGCTAATCACAGTGAACCGTATTGTGAACCGTATTCTCACTGTTATGGGTTACTTCGTAACACCTCTTAGTGATTTACCTTGCATACTACACCTTAATATTCTCTTGTATTCAGAGTTAAACGTCTACGATCTGCTGTGGACTAAAAGTTTAGTGTTGTCCTGTCATTGTAAAGAATGTCATCGTATGTCACTGTGGCGGTAGCTAATCCCTCTCGCCATCCAGCCGACTCCCCTTCCACAGCTGCTGTCCAGCGCATTGCTGTATTTCCAGTTGGATTTTATGTAGTGAAAAACGATGGAAGTTGACCTGGGCATCTATTTGTATATAATTTGTACGAAAATTCAGGCGATGTTCTTTTAGTGCAGTTTGAAAAATAAAATTTGAAGTATATACTGCTTCCATGAAACAGCAAATGTCATACAACAGAACCATAAGTCCCAGCCTGGTGGCCCATTTCTCACACAGCCATCATGTCAAAGCAGCTGAATGGAATTGTCCCATCATGATGCTGGGACACAGCTGTTATTATTAAAGCCGAGACTATGAAGGTGTAAGCAGACCCGTAATTTTTGACGGTCATTTATAGAACACGTGTAACTGATAGACGTGATCAGCCTGCATTCCTACTCAGCATCGATACAGAAAGGTTAGGTGTGTTTTATCGCAGTATGCTTCAGATTAAAAAAAAAAAAAAAAAATCTGGGCTTTTTCACACCTTTGTGTTGTCAGTTTTTAATAATACGGCTCACTTTCGCCTCCCCGGACATCCCTCGTAACCCTTCCCCCTTTCCTTCCCTGAACTTGCAATCCCCGAACTCCCCTCCTAATCACATCCAGTTCACTGGCATGTGCATTCACCAGCCAAAGTTCTGCTTACCCTCCACCCTTATCCCTGACTGAAAGGGAGTCGTAGCCAGGGTTCCACAGTGAGGAATGACCTGATGTTGGTGAATCGAAGTATTTTTAGACTCCACGAATATTGTCATCGCCAGCTGTACCTCATACAACTTGGAAAGCTTTAACCTCTCACCTTAACACTGTATGTCAGCATCAAGTGTGAAATCCTGGCTAACTTTCCTTTAGTCAGGGGCAGGGATTACAGGTGAACAGAAACTATACCTTGCGAGCGACCTACCAAACAACCTACCCCTAAGTTTATTACTAAATACCTGGTGATATAAGAGCTATTCCCCTTTACGGCTAATACTGACGTCGACGGTAAATTGAATCAGTCTCTGCAACCTAACCAAACTTTTCTGGCGTAAATCAAGTGGCTTGAAATAAGAATTTACCTTAAGTCAGGTATCCTTTGCTATCCATCCTACTCTGTTGTCCGGGGGTGGTGCCCTAGGGTCGTATTCAAAGTGGCTTCGGAGACTTTGCAGCACCTCTTTCTATTTTTTTTTTTTTTTTTTTTGCCTGTTACACAGGTATATCCTCTTCTGTGTCACTGATGCAAATTAAGCCGATATTAAAATGAAAAATATGATAAACAATAGAAAATTAAGGTGCAATATGCAAAATAGTTCACAAAGAAAAAAGTGCTACGAAACTTCTTAGGCCACCTCGATTACTGCCTCTCTTGTCTGCGTGACAGTGAAGCTGAGTTGCATGATAGTCTTAGTGTCAGCTGTAAAGCTTCATGCTGCACATGTATCATTCTCTCATGATTATACAGATGTATTTAGTATATATTATTGTATAATATTTGTATTGCACTATATATACACACTGGCCAGTGCAGATGGTGGGGGCTGCTGGGAGGGTCGCTGCCGGGCTGCCTCAACAACTTGTACAATAAAATACGCTACGCACAATATGGTCGTCGCCCTAGTCGTGTCGGGCCTCAGCTTGAACAACACTGTCGACATGAACACAGTTTTCTGTTTACTGAAACGCTGGATGGTATCACTGATACAAAATGCCACTGCTTTTAATGATGTTGATATAACGAGTACTATTTAAACATATTAAGAACCTCTTAACACTTTGTGGACTTTGTCTGTTAGCATTTTCAGTACCTTCTCCCAGGGTAATGACTGGATCGAAAAAACAATTAATACCGTAGGCAATGACATATTCATACATTGCCTGTGACGGGTTACCCCTTCTCGCGGTTCCATTTTACCCCACTCCTCTCCCTTCTGGTTACCAGAAATGGCGACCGGAAACGAAACCCGGTGTATCATTGTACGTTTTGTTGTAACGCATAAACCAGTGATCAGAAATTGATGGGTAGATTGTTAGCGAAGGGAAAATTGCGACAATATCATATTTTGTGTCAACTTATCTTGGCAAACCTTGAGGAACGATCAGAGCATGTCCTGTTAGACTTGGAGGCACTTAAAGTAAGTCGGACTGATGTCATGCCTAGAGTTGAGACCACAGTATTTTTTTTTTTTTCCTGCTATTCCCAGATTGTAAACCATACAAACACAAAAATATTTTAACATGATTTCTTTTTCTTTTTCATAAGATAAAAGTGAAAGGATGCCAAGTGGCCTATATTCTTGGCGTATATTGTGCTACTACTCGCCTCTGTACTGATTAGTGTAACAGGTGATATTATACGACAGATGTGTTTCAGTTGCCTTTAAAACCAGAGACCTGCTGTGCTGACAAATAAACACAATGAATACAGTCAGTCTGATGGCGATGCACGTGGCAGCCACCGTGACTCCCTGCCTTTGAAACACGAACTAATTAACCTCTTGAATCCGGTGACATATTTTTACCTTATTCACGCTGTCCTTAGACGATTTTGTTTAACTTGGGAAAAACCTTTTCGAACTGCAGGGGTTATTAATCCATTCAGTCCTAGAGGTATCCTCTAAGTTGTATGTAATCGTCTCTAGACTAAAAATACGTCATCGGAGTAATGGGTCTAAATCCCCGTATTCTCGTCGACTAAGTTAGCTCCCTAGCACCTCTCCCTTATACCAGTTTATGTCTATATGGCCTGTTAGCATTCTTTTGCGTGCTATTTATACATGTTATATAATAAGGAGATAAAAAGCATACATGAGAATAGCAAGGCGTAATGTGCAGTATAAGTAACTAGGGAAGAGATGCTAGAAATCGTGCTATGGTGGCGGGAACACAGGTCAAAGGGTAAAAGAGTAGCGACCTTGCCAGCCGCTGCCAGGGTCTGTGCGGTGGTCAGTGGCGCCGCAGCTGTTACTGCCCACATGACTAATTTTATTTCTCCCCCCCCCCCTCCGCCCCCACTCCCCTCCTCACTTCACTAGTGAATTCAAAAGGTAAATTATTATCAATTCCGTTATTCATAAGTTGATTTATTTAGTTCATTTTACTTTTAGTGAATTCAAAAGATAAATCATTACTTATCCCTTTACCCAGGCTGGATTTATTTGCTTTATGTTATACAGGATGTCCACAGTTTATCTTGACAACTTTAAAACTTTATGGGAGGTGAAATTTGCGTGATACTAAATCGTGTCTTTTCCCTTTAAAGTTTATATTACCAAGTTTCATTGACTTCAGTGTCAAAGAACCGCGATTCATTGTCACACAAACTTCACCTCCTAGAAATTTTTAAAGTTGTCAAGATGATTTATGGACACCTTGTCTTTTATTTCTAGTGATGTTTGATTACCTCTCCAATTATTCAAAAGGTAAATCATTATCCCCAACTTCACGTTTTGTGTGTGTGTGTGTGTGTGTGTGTGTGTGTGTGTGTGTGTGTGTGTGTGTGTGTGTGTGTGTGTGTGTGTGTGTGTGTGAATTCAGAGATATATAAGTCATTATTAATCCCGTTCCTCATAGGTCGAATTTACTTGCTATATAGTCTTTATCTGTAGTGATTTCAAAGTTTAAATCACTATTAATCCCGTTCCTCTAGATTTAGTTATATTGTTTCCAGTGATGTTTGATGATTATTAGACCAGTTTCAAATTATACCTCCATTCGATTCCTTGGAACTTACGACAACTCTCAGATACCGAAGGAGTTAATGAAGGCTACAGATCCTTCCAGCAAGGATAACGTGTAAGGCGAGCAAAATCTTATAGAGATAGCAAGAATAAACCGAAAAATATGTCATCGGAGCGAAGGGGTTACTCGCTACGACGACGTCTTTTTTGATGTCTTATTCTTGCTACACACAGACGATTTTATTGAGCTGGAAATGGTCTCTCGTAACAGCGGTGGCCGTATTTCAAACAGCATAGGAGGCTTCGCAGTTCCTTCCCCTTTGCGGTTTATTTTGCATATTACACCATAACATTTTCTTGTATATCGTTTTTTTTTATTGACATAGTTTGCATTAATAACTTACAAGAGAATACTGAAGTGTAATATGCAGAATAAATCGCTTATGAAGATGTGCTCCGAAATTTCCAAAGCCACCTGGAACACGATCAGGGGGTTCATGGATTTGCCTGTTGAATCGGTTTTTTTCTTCTTCTTTCTTTCTTTCTTGTATTTTTTATCTTCCGACGCTTTTTGTTCAGCTCAGCAGAAATTTTTGTAATTGGAGGGGTTTGGTACAGTACTCATAAACCCCTTCACAAGAGGACGTACCCTTTAAGTTTAAAATAATCGTCTGGTAATATGAAGAATACAATAAATAACACGTCACCACATTACTGTATAGGAATTGTATTTATTTGTTTGACGTTAACTACAATCAGATCAGTGGAAAGTCCCTGCACTCCAGAGGTTTACCCGTCATTCTGGTGACTTCTTTCAGTTAGTATACTACTGCTAACCACAGACGATTTTATTCAGCTGAGGGGAGTCGTTTGCAGTGAAGGGAATAATTAAATATAAATTTAACCCACTCAGTCTTTAAAAAAAGACCTTGTCCTGAGTTAAATAAAACCCCCAGGAAATGGCAAGAATAAAATGGCAATGACGTCCTCGAGCTGAAGTGAGTGACCTCTTTAACCTGGTGATGCTGTGGTTGATTGAGTTATTCTTGCTGCCCACAGACCATTTTATTAAACAGGGATACCTCTGCCAACTTCGAAAGTGTTTTCTTAATCCAAGCAAAATAATATCTAATGTAATGTTAACCTGGGATGAGATTTTCAAACTTATTTTCGATCGATTTCGTGTCGTAACTTGGACTTGCTGTCGCAGCAAGAACACGAGAAGGGAAATTTCAACATTATCCTTTCCTCTTCCTTCACGCTAAATAGGTCCTCATAAAATTTTCGTCTTATAACCCAGAATTTTTGTTTTTGGCGACAGAACAGCAGACATGAAAAGATTTTGCACACTTTTTTGCTCGTTCTACAAGTACATGGCTGAGTTGCGAGAGGAAAGCGCATCTAATTCATTCTGGAAGCTCTCTTTTAAGTTAAATAAAATCGTCTTGTATCAACAAAACTAAATTGACGACATCGCAGTGAGGGGGTTAACTCAGGGTGACTTTTTTTTTCTTTATTCTTGTTTGGTGGTAGGTGGGGACGCTC
>JAGKTI010042592.1:0-10086 GCA_018397915.1 Birgus latro
TAAAAAAAAAAAAGAAGTCAGCATAATGCAGAATCCATAAAAAGAGGAGACATAGAGCACTCCAAAGCTGAAAGACAATTATTAACTAAAAACACCCTAAAGAGAGTTATAAGAACATCATTAAAATATATATTAAAACGAGTTGAGGACTATACCTTCCTCAGTAGGCCGGCATGAATTAAAAACGAGAATGTGGCTCCTTCCGCAGTACAAGCTTCCTCCCCAAGCACCAAGGAGAGAAGGTAGGACCCATCACCAGTCCGGCACCCTGAAAGGTACCGCTAACGGAGGTCTCCAAGACTGGGGCACTCCACAAGGATGTGCCGTACTGTCAAAGGAACTAGGCAATCATCACAATAAGGAGGGGGTGCCCTCTCCATTAAAAAACCATGGGTCAGCCTAGTGTGACCAATCCGTAGGCGAGCGAGGCCGTCTCCCACTGGTGGGACATTCCCACATACCCTCCATTACCCAGGTCTTGACGAATAGTGTGAAGCTTGTTTTACCCAACGGCATCCCACCTCTTCTGCCAACAAGAACGCACAGCCGCCATACTGGCTGCACGGAGATCCTCAAACAGGACACGGTAATGAAGAGAGAATTGGCGTGATGCAGCAGCTTTCGCTAAGGAGTCAGCTCGCTCACTGCGCACAGCCCCCACATCGGCAGGGACCCAACACGCCTTTACAGAGTACCCACGCCTATGCAACAAGTAGAGCCACTCTAGGATGGCCAAGACTAGGGGATGAGATGAGGAGGTACAAGACAAAGCTTGCAAGGCACTGGCAGAGTCACTAAAGATGGTAAAAGAAGATGGAGGTAAACTAAAAATCAGTTCAACTGCAACTAAAATAGCAGTAAGTTCAGCAGTAAAAATAGATGCGGAAGGAGGGAGACTCCCACCACGGCTAAAATCATTAAGAATGACACCAAACCCAGTCCCAGAATGGGATTTGGACCCATCTGTATACACAGGGGTCGAGTCACTGTGGGTAGTGGCATGTTCTAAAACATAAGAGAGAGCTGCCTGTGAGGAAAGGGAGGTCTTTCTCTCAGGGAAGTAAACACACGGTTGAACCTCTGGAAGAAGCCATGGAGCCACTCGGGAAACACGCACTGGGCAAACAGGGGAGGAGGGAATACACAACTCCTCCATGGCAGCCATTACTCTGTACCCAAATGGGTGGTGATAGTGAGGGTGTGTGTCATAAAAGTGGTGAAGACAGCCCTACTACACAGAGAGCTGGGAAGACGGTGGAGACGGTGCCAACACCGCACTAATAAGGACTATCTACGAATATCCAATCGTGGCTCATTTGCATCAACCAACAGACTAGGTATCGGTGATGAGCGGGAAAGCCCCAGTAGACAGACGGATCCCAGCATAAAGGACTGAATTTAATGGTTGCAGCCGTGCCTCCGAAGCAGACGAGTACACCTCACACCCATAGTCCTGTTTGCTCCTCACTAAGGTACGGTAGAGGTATAGCAGGGTAGTTCTGTCGGCGCCCCATGACAGATGGGACAGGGTCCATAGGCGAGAAAGGGCTCGATGACATGACTGACGTAAAGAGCGGATATGAGGGACCCAAGTCAACCTCCTATCGAAAATAAGGCCGAGAAACATTGCCTCATCTACAACTCGCACTGTCTGGCCGTACAATTGGAGGTCTGGGTCTGGATGTATACCTTTCAAGTGACAGAAATGTAAGGCCATTGTTTTAGTTGGTGAGAAACGGAAGCTATGCGTGGTAGCCCAGTGTGAGAACCTGTCCAGAGCAAGCTGCATTCTACGCTCTGCCACAGCCATTCGGGAAGCAGCAAACCATAATGTTAAACCATCAACATATAGAGAAGCAGGTACTCCTTCTGGAACTGATTCTGCAATACCATTCAACGCAATTGCAAACAGAGTCGCACTGAGGACACTCCCTTGAGGCACCCCTTCCTCCTGAGGGTACGAAGGAGACAAGGTGGCACCAACTCGAGCCTTGAATTTACAATCACGAAAAAAATCGATTAGAAACAGGGGCAGTCTTCCACTTAATCCTATAGAATGTAGTTCCTTGTATATCACAAATCTCCATGTTGTGTCGAATGCCTTTTCCAAGTCAAAGAAAACGCATACTAGGTGCTGCTTCCTAGCAATGGCAGCACAAACTGCTGCCTAAAGACGTACCAGCGCATCGGTTGTTGAGCGATACTTTCTAAAGCCAGACTGACGATTAGAAAGACACTCATTCCTTTCGAGGAAATATATAAGGCGAGTATTAACCATTTTTCAAACAGTTTACACATACAGGACGTCAAGGCAATCGGCCTATATTCAAGAGGACTGTACCCTGCTTTCCCTGGCTTTTGGAATGGCAATACAATAGCCTCACGCCAAGAGGTGGGTAAAGAAGAGTTCCTCCAAATTCTATTAAAAAGGCTGAGGAGAGAACACAGTGCATCATCATCCAAGTGCTGAAGCATCGCATATGGTATGTCATCCGGCCCTGGAGATGTGTCATGACAAAGGGAAAGGGCAAACTGTAGCTCGCGAGAAGAGAAAGGGAGATTATAAGTTTCCCCATTCTCCGAACAGAAGTCCAGCACCTTAGCTTCCTCCAGCTCCCTGTGTCTAGTAAACGTTGAAGTGACAGCGTCCCTATGAGAGACTGTTGCAAATGCAGATGCCATAATATCAGCCACAATCACGGGGTCACTGACAGGAATGCCATTAACCTTCAGCACAGGGGACTTAGTTGGAGTAAATTTTCCTCAAATTTTTCTGACCCTCTTCCACACCTGAGACACTGGCGTCCCAGAGTTAATTGAGGAAACATATGCTTTCCAAGACTCCCGCCTAACATCCTTGAGCACCTGATGAGCCTTAGCCCTTGCTCTCCTGAACTGAATAAAATTATCCTCAGTTCTGTATCTTTGATAGCGGGAAAAAGCTATGTTCTTAGCCCGTACGGCAATGCTGCATTCTTCATTCCACCAGGGGACAGGTCGAGAGCGATACATGCCAGAGGTTTATGGGGTAGCCTGAAGGGCAGCAGAATGCAAAGTGGAGGTGAAAGGAAACGGCTTCATCTAAGGTTGGAAATTCCTCTGCAGAGAAATCGATAGATGCCAAAGCAGAGAAAAGTGACCAGTCCGCCTTATCTAATCTCCACCTCGGTAAGCGGGAACAGGGACCAGATACTGATGATGTAAGGAGGACAAGGAAGTGGTCACTCCCATGCAAACTCTCCATAACCTCCCAGGTGAAATCCACGATGCAGTCGGGTGAGCAAACAGAGAGATCGATGACAGTAAAGGAACTTGTTTGGAGATGGAAATGCGCAAATGCCCCAGTATTATTGATGCAAGGTGTCCAGTCTCCAGTAGTGATGCCAAAAAATCCCCCCGTTGGTTAGTAAGGCAATCACCCCACATCAGATGGCGACAATTAAAGTCCCCCAAGAGTAGAAAGGGTGAAGGTAACTGACGAATAAGGAGTTCGAGCTCATCCCTACTGACTGTTGTGTTGGGTGGTAAATATATGGAACATACTGTATAATAACGGCGAAGGAAAACACGAGCAGCAATAACCTGTAGAGGCGTGGTAAGATTCAGGTGGATGAAAGGGGTGTCATTACGTAGGAGGATGGCTACACCACCACTACGACCCTGTCCAGGAAGAGGTACTGAATAAAATACATTGTAACCAGGAGGACTGGAGGTAGAAGCCAACCATTGCCTCCTGAAGGCAAACACACACAGGGGAATACCTTACCAGAAGCCAACGAAGTTCCTCCCAATTGGCACGTAGGCCACGACAGTTCCATTGGATGATAGTTGCCATTAACACTATTAAAAAGTGGGATAAAAACAAAAACACAAAAGAACTAAAAAGATGGAGGAATATGGAGGAACTATTTACAGAGAAGTAAGGGTCACTTAGTGGAGATTACTGAGCGACCCTGGGAGACAGCCTTCTTAGGAGGGCGGGCATGTCCACTAGGGGGCAATTCACGGGCAGCACTGTGAGCAGAGCGAGGACCTGGGCCCTGCGAAGTGGTAGAAGACTTCACTGTTACTCGACGATGCCCAGCAGAAGAGGAATTGTTATTCATACCTCTGTCCGATGCCCCCAACGACCCAGGGGGACGAGTAGTAGGGGTTGGGGTCCTGACCTCCGAGCTTGCAGGGGGCAGGACAGAATCCTCAGAGGCAACCGGAGGAGAATTTTCCGATGCTCATGAGGAGGAGGCGCCACACTCAACTGACGCCTGAGGAGCCCTCCATGACCCAGAGACGAGGTCCAAGGGCTGGCACAGAGAACGACAAACATCAGAAGGGGTGGACTCCACGAGTGAAACTTTGCTTGGTAGATCTTCTGTACTCAAAGACTCAGAGGAACCACAATGGCATTTAGAGGTAGGAAAGTGGACATCATTATTACTGGTGGACCGAGGTGGAGAGGCTGAGACCTGGCCTGTAGGGGCTACCATCTCGAGAGGGGAAGAATCCTGATTCATAGGCACCAAATCAGTGGACGCAGACACCGCAAGTGGAACATGGAACTGCTGCTGGACAGTATGATGTGGACGATTACTGCGGGACAAAACCGAAGCATAGGAACCCCCATTACGGAAAACTGATGTCATGGCTCTACTCCTGGCCTCGGCAAAGCTCACCTTATCCCGATTACGGATGAGAAGGATCTCCTTTTCCAACCTAAACCGGGCACAGTCATTGGAAGAAGCAGGATGCGCTTCACCACAGTGGACACAACAAACAGGCCCAGGGCAGTCCTGACCTGCATGTGTGGAGCCACCACAATTGACACACATCGACGGGAGGCCCTGTTGCAAACGACGGCAGACACGGCCAACATGCCCATACATTTGACAGCGATAACAATGTCGTGGATTTGGGACAAGGATTTTACCTTAAGGGAGAGCCAAGCAACTTTGATGGAGGAAGGGAGAACAGTGCAGTCAAAATTCAACAACAAGGATGGGGTCGGAGTGAGAATACCATCTATTTTCTTTAGGAATCTCTCCACTCTGACGATTTTATGGACCTTCAGTTCTTCAAGCAGCTTCTCTTTTGAGTATCGAAGTAAGTCCCGGGAAAACACAACCCCACGACATTGATTGAAATTCACACGAGGAACACAAGCGAACTTTGCACCAGGTTCTTTGCATTTATCAGCGAGACGGGAACCCTCCTCAGGTGATGCAACCTCTACTAGAAGGCTGCAATCCCCCTGAGCAGACATCTTCGGCTCCCTCCCACAGATAGCCACAATCTCATGATGTACGTCAAAAATGTCGAGGATAGTGATTGGTTGTCCCTCCAACGTCTGGATGAAATAGTACTTTATAAAGTCAGTTCTTTCAAAAACTCCTGAAAGGATCTCATGAGTAGCTCCAGGGGACTTCTCCAACTTACTATGTCCTCTATACCTGGCCTTACCTTTGTACGTAAAGCCAGAACCAGGCTGGTAAGGTTCCAGGGTGGCCAAAAGAGGTGCAGGATGGGGAGGCACGGGGGCCTCGCCTGAGGAAACGTCGTGAGAGGAACCAGGGACGGGTGCCGGGTCATCAGGAATGAAGGAGTTGGAGGTATAAGGAAATGCCATATATAGACTCCAAAAACTTTATTCCCCCACCCCTCCACCCACAATGGAGCCCAACAAGGGAGGTTGTATGCCAGGGATAACACCACTGGCCATCCCAGAGGTAGTGGGAGAGTATACGTGGGTGATCACTGGGGAACCCGGGCAAGGGTGACTCCAGGACGATAGGAGCCACCATGCCCCCCAATGCCCACTTGACCCTAGCCAACACATGACCAGCCAATTGACCTGGTCGGGCCAAACCAGGCCGCCCGTCTAGCCAGAATAAGGGACCAAAGAGGTGTATTGCTAGCTGCAGGCCACACTGTACAGCATCGCTCAACCTCTAGGACTCCCATCTCCCAGCATTACGGGACGCCATGCACTGCAAACACGTGGGGAAGCGACGGTCCCGCCCTAGATGGCAAACGGGCTGGGACTAACATCACCAGCAGGCCTCCTTCACTAGTGATGTAGGGAGTGCTTGGTCCACAAGGCCGACTGAGTCACAGAAGTGATGTCCCGCGATATGATCTAGTGCACCCGACCGTCACAAAAGTGACGACCCACGGTTTAGGGGTTAATTGTATATTCACTAGTTTTTTTCCGGAAACTCTTGGAAATGCAAGCTTATGCAGTTCTAAGAATAAAATACTCTATAAGAATAGGTATTTAATGTAATGGTTAACAAGAGGGGGAATTTTCAAATCTGACAGACATGTGAGCGGCAGGCGGCCAGGATGGTGGCGACGTTGCTGTGTTGCCAAGTTACTCAATTTTCTTCTAAATTTTACCCGTTGTTCTGATTCTGAATTAAACTATTCCTTCATTAATCATCAGGTAGGTAATTCTTCTACATACAAAAGCATGTAGCTTTAAAGTGACAAATAAATCTACTAATGAAGGAGTAAACATGGCAAAGACGGCACCAGTGATACGAGACGAGGTAAGCTCAGCCTGACAGTTTCCGCCAAGTGCTAGCGAGTGTAGCAGGCCCTTTCATTCCAAGGACGGTTTCACCCACATTTCACTACAATGCCATTCACTTTAACAGATGCGGAGGATGCAGATATGATTTTTACCTATGGATTATGTAACTGCAATGCTGAAGCATCAGCATTTGATGATGGCGTTGGCTCAATCGACGAAGAGGTGGCCTGCAGTCCTAACGGACCCCAGGTTCAAATCTCTAGGCAGGGAGCAGTTTAAGGATTTGAATTTCATTAAATCAAGCTTTACTGAACTACCAGAAGACCGGCTGACATGTAAAAATACCCCGCTAATACCAATACACCATTCCTGTATGAGACAGCCCTAGCATGTATTCAATATGGACGGTGGGTGTTAGCGCCCAAGTGGTGACATGTAGAAGTGTATGGTATGTAGGAGGGCTGCTGGGCCTTGATAGCAGGTTGTGAAGCCTATGCCCAGAGTTGGACACAAAAGAGAGAGAGAGAGAGAATACAGACGGAAATGTCCAAACAGAAGGAGCCAAGATGCATACTGTTTTACCACGTCTACCAGTATCTCCGTGACAAAGGTTGTTTTCCTGGAGTTCAAACCACAGCTGAATGCATGGAGGGGCAAGATGAAGTACGACACATAGTAGGAATGGTAGATCGCAGCTCTAGCATCAGTACAAGAAGATTTTCATTCCAACTTAGTGTTCCACAAGTGAAGGTATGGAGAACATTAAAGCGGGAAGGTCTGTACCCATATCACATACAAGTTCAGCATCTACTACCCGGGCATTCTGCTCATCAACTTGTTTTCTGTACTTGGCTAGCAGATCATCCTCAGCTGTGCAAGTACATTTTATACACATGAAGCCTTATTTACCCGCAATGGATCACACAATACTCATAATGCACATTGATGGTCAAAAGAAAATACCAAGGGAAAAGTTGAACGGACTTTCAACACTGATTTTCAGTTAATTTATGGTGCAGTATGATTTACAACCAGCTAATTGGACCTCATATCTTTGAAGGGAGGCTTACAGGAGAAGGTTAATTTTCTCAGAAATGAGCTTCCTCGTTGCCTGAAGATGTGCCTCTGAAGACACGGCGACGGATCACTTTTCAGCACGATGGGGCGCCTCCACACTATAGCAGACAAGTTTTTTTTTTACGTGTCTGACTCTGGGCAAAGGCATCAAAGCCTATTTCTCGGGGTCAATGACCTATCCCAAAGCCCAGTAGTCCTCCTACACCTCCACATGTCACCACTTCGGCGCTAACACCCACCATCCGTATTGAATACATGCTAGGGCTGTCTCATACAGGATTGGTGTATTGGTATTGGCGGGGGTATTTTTATGACATGTCGGCAGGTCATCTGATAGATCAGGAAAGTCTGTTTTTTTGGGGGGAGGAGAAATTCAAATCCTTAACCCTTAAACCGTGGGGTTGCCAGAGGTGCGCCGTACCCATACCCCGGGGATATTCACGCTCCGACTGACTTTTTAAAAATATTTGCCAAAAATCAGTTATTAGTCCTAGAATATTATAATTAAATATGCTTATGACACATCCCTTCAGCTTTCTCCTGGGATGTTTTTTTAACACTCGTCGACTACTGTAGGACTTGTGGAGACTTCTGAATTTGAGTAACTAAGTCTCCACTTAACACTTCCCAACTTCCCGTAATATGAATACCACTGTCTGATATTAACACTAGAAACACTATTCAATGATTTCCAAGTAGTCTGGAATCCGTACTCCAAAAAAAAACACTGTGAAAGCAGTGTAACATACGAGCGCATACGAGCCTCCCATTCGTGCTAATTCGCCGC
This sequence comes from Birgus latro, assembly GCA_018397915.1. Classification (NCBI taxonomy): domain Eukaryota; kingdom Metazoa; phylum Arthropoda; class Malacostraca; order Decapoda; family Coenobitidae; genus Birgus; species Birgus latro. Next base: position 8,391 of record JAGKTI010042592.1, read on the forward strand.
TGGTATTCTGTCATTTCTTACTCATATACACACTCACACTTTATTATTTCTAGTATTTTATTACACTTATATATATCTACAGTCCTTTACCGCTTCCCACATGATGTTTTGTAGGGGTAGAGGTCACAGGGCCTTTTATAATGGACGCAAAAGGGGCAGAAATGGAGAGGCGCGACTGCAACGTCATTTCACCATGAATGACGAGAGCGAACTGACTGTACAATACGTATCTCGGTAGCCAAGAGTTGAAAATGTCAGCTGCTAATGTATATGCTAAGAAATAAGTCCTGGGAAACTTGACAATACATAATAAATTAGGTAGTTCCAGGTGAATATAAATATCACTCAGGCTTCTCCCTTCCTTTCTTATATACATTTATGTAATGCCATTTTTTTATTACATATAATATAAGTAGTATAAGAGTAATATAAGTTAGTATAAGTATAGTTTAAGTATATAATGTGTGTAATTTACATCAGGTTGTACGTGATAAGTGTGTATTCTGGACCGTGTTGAAATGTTGTAAAGTGTAAAGTGGACTTTGTAAATCATAGTTTTGAGCTTGATTTTACTAGTAGAAGCAATTGGTCAAGGGACGGGCAGGCATCTGGCATCCGTTGAACCGCATAGAGAGTTAATTTGGTGCTTATATTGGCGAGGAGTCATATTTATACCTAGAATTCAGAATTTTTGTACTTGGGCTAGTGTTTGCTGTATTGTTCTACTGATTAACGTTGTCTAAGAACTTAAGTAAAGCCAGACTATTGAGGATTGTCATAGATGACCGCCAAAATTAATTCATTTGGTATAGACGTCAGTGGCTGCATCATGTTGGTGGTGCAGCGAACTAAACAGAGAGAAAAATTGTATCAAACCGTGATTTCAGGCATCGTATGTTAAATTGTTAAACCTATGCTATTGCCACAAAATTTAAATCATCATAAGTCATATTTTTATAAGTAGAGTAATGCGTACGTGTTTATTTCAAATTCTGGTGCGATGTTATAACCTGGTGACTGTAACGTAACTGTTTGTAGTTAGAGCCAGACAGTGCGATCGGAGCGGATGTTCGCGGGCATAAGCTCTCGCGTGCCCAGGGAGCGACACTCTCGAGAAAGACTTCATTGTGAGTGGACGCTCGTGTTTCAGGTAAAGTTCCGCGTATTTATGGTATTCTTCCCTTATACGTCATCATAATTAGTTGTTGAAATAACTATAATTAAAGTAAGATATCTGAGCATATTATAAAACACTATGACTCTCGAGAAAGACTTCATCGTGAGTGGACGCTCGTGTTTCAGAACCGGCAAATGACGTTGGGTCATGGAGTCTGTGCCGGCCGTTGTTGAGAGTCAAGTCCAGTGCCCGAAAGCCCTTTACACTAATTTACACATAGTCTATTTCCAATGCAGAGTATAGTCAAAGTCGGTTGGTCCACTTAGTAAGCTAATTTCTTATAAAACAAATGTAATATGTTGGTTAAAGGTGTGTGAGAAGGCGGAAAAGTGTATTGTCCCGCCGTGAGCAGTGCTGTGAGCACTGAGTTCTATAGTGTAATAATTTTGGTTAAGTATATTTTTCCTGGATATGTCATGTGGATAACCCAGGTAAAATAAGGTTGATTTCTTTAGAATTGAAGTAAACAGTGTAACCCGTTGTAACTGGGTCTCGCTACGAGTCCTTGTGCGACCGTGC
>JAGKTI010042594.1:0-10085 GCA_018397915.1 Birgus latro
TGTCCACTCGTATACTGATGATTCCACCCTTCACCTTTCCATTCGGTTCTCGCAACGTCCATCTCAACAGTGGCTTCAACAAACAAGGGATGAGGCTATGGCACACCTAATGTCTGACTTGGCTCGTATCTCTGACGGGGGTAAAAATCATCTTGTTTTTAATGCATCAAAAACTCAGTTTTTACACCTATCAACCCGACACAATCTTCCACAGGAGTACCTACTATCGTTTAACAATATTCAGCTCAATCCTGCATCATCCTTGAACATGCTTGGGGTTACATTCACTCGGGACTTATCTTGGAAAGATCGCATTACATCTCTTGTAAAATCTGCTTCTAAGAGATTTGGTGTACTAAGCCGACTCCGTACCTTCTTTACCCTTTCACAGTTGTTGACTTTATACGCAGGTTTTATTCGCCCCTGTGTAGAGTACAACTCTCATGTGTGGGTAGGCTCCCTACGTACAGCTCTTCTCAATAGGGTGGAGTCAAAGGCTTTTCATCTCATTAACTATCCTCCTCTTACCGGCTCCCTTTAACCTCAGTCTCTTTGCTGCACAGTTGCATCTTTATCTCTTATCTATCACTACTTCAATGGTCACTACTCCTCTGAACTATCTCCTTACATCCCTCCACTATGCACCCGTCTAGCAACAAACTCTCATCCCTTTTCTGTCCAACTCTCTAATGCTAGAGTTAAGCGTTACTCCCAGTCCTTCATTTATGCAACAGGTCAGCTCTGAAACTGTCTCCCTCTGTCTGTATTTCCTACTTCCTATGATCTCCAGTCTTTCAAACGCAGTGTGTCCAGGCATCTCGAAACGAATGGATCTTGAATTTGGCTCTCTTTTGTAAAGTTTTTGTTTTTCTTTCTTGGAAGGAACGGTTTGCGGGCTCCTGGCCTTTGGTTCCTTCTTTCTTGCATTAAAAAAAAAAGAACTCAGCAGAATAATACCACTTTGCGTTAGAGTTGTCCCGATCATGAGTCATTGATAAAAGTATTAACATTTTCACGCCCCTAAGACTGACTCCAAGCTAAATAAAATTGTTTGGTGCTGTAAGCAGTAAGCCCGTAGATACAGGATCAAGAAATCAGGTTACGGTATTCTTGAGGTCTCCATACTACTGTAGTACTGTACTGGATACTTTATTGACAGTTGTGTTAGGCTAGACTCTCGGAGTCTATCAGTTCTCTGTCTCTCCTAGTATCATTCGGAGAAAGATAAGTCTTTGTTATACGATGATGTTGCGCTGAGTTAAGGAATGGTTAGAAGTGTATATATAAAACAACATTCTCAGCGTTCCCTTTCTGAAGCTGCAAATTTTGCCCAGAGGCAGCGACCAACTACCAATTCATCGCATTCTGGCGGCGTCTGAGTCGTCACGACTAAGCAACAAACATCCACTAACTTACTTGTGTCTCTCCCCAGGTAAATGTCTCCCGACAAGTTAAGACAAGACGTACAGATTATTAGAAGACAATAATTTAAATATATATAATAAAAGAACACTGATATAAGTGAATTATAAGAAAATTACATGACAATATACTATAGTAATAATATACGCATAATAGTTAAAAGGGAGTTTTTAAATCAAATTTAATGTACATTTAATGTAATTTAATGGGTTGGGTGGCTTAGAGGTAGAGCATCGAGCTCGGGAACGGGGTGTCGCAAGTTCGAGCCGCGCCCGTGACTCCCGTGCCGGGAGGCGTAGCGCCTTCTTGTTACCTAGCGGAGCTATATGATCTCATTGTAAGGTCTAACTCTGGGGATTCTTTAATCCCTTTAGTATAGTACTGGAATAACTCTATGATTATAGTGGTGGGTGGTGGCGACCATCATCCACTCACTTGATGTAGTGCTGCCTACTTCTTCCTTAGCCTTTATCATTCTTTTTCTGTGCCTGCCCTCCTTTCTTCCTATTTCTCCTATATTTCCTGTCACTTCTTACTGCTTTTCTTTCCTTTACAGGTGGCATTACATTGAGTGACAAGCCAAATGGTTTCCTGTAAGCCAAGAAACCATTTACAACGCTGGGTGGTAACCATATAACCAAACCATACGCGTTCCCTACGTGTCAACAAGTGGGTTGGTGGAGGGTTAGTGCCCCTCCCCGTAAAATAAATAACTCAAAGTCAAATGGCCACCCCTTACGGGATTATGGTGTCTGGCAATAGACAGATAGATAATGTACAACTATAAGAGTATGATAAAATGCTTATATATGTTGTAGTGATGAATAATAAAACTACATCAATATAATAGCTGGTTAGACTATACAGGATTTACAATTATGGTATCGCAAAAGAATAAGATCTCGTAATAACTAAATAATGTTAACAGCTGGGTGTCCAGACACCTTAACACAAAAGAACACTGTATAGCAGAGGTAGAGTGGGCCGTACATCATCCGTTTCGTCATGCTTCCAATCAGATTTCTCCAACTTCAGCGTCAGGCTGCAATTTCTTCACGTCACGTTCAGATTTAACAGGTTTCACCGTTTTCCTTGCTCCATGTTGTTACCTAATTTCACGGAGACTTTTTTCAATACGTTTAACATAGCAGTGGACAAAAACCGCCATGATAAAAAATCCTAATAGTGTAAATGCAATAGGATGATATACGTAATGAGGGTTTAAAAAAGTGATGAAAGAAGTGAGACATCTGAGCAATCACAAAGTCAGAACTGTTTAGGTAATCAATCATGTCTGGATCAAGAGAGGTAACACTTACACTATCAATGGGAAAAATAGAAGAGATATTTAAAGGTGTGAAGATTTCAAAGTTATGTGAATAGATAGCAGAGTGTTGGCATGCTGGGTATGTAGAGACAGAATTTGACTTGACGGAGTAATAATATGGGGAATGTAAAGACCAAAAGCTTCAGGTGACTTGACAGGAATGTTCAGTCAGGTAACATTAACAAATAACGGTGTATGAAAATAAAAGAAATGTACATGGCCATATGCAGAGGCAACAATCTTGACTAAAAGGTTACGGGCTAAATTACTCTCACAAAGGGCAACTGTGACTGGAAGGAAATTAAAGAGAAATTAGGGACAAAGACAGGGAGGTTGAGCAACGGACGAAAACAAGTGTAAGAGATCTGATGGTACAAAAGCCACAGACATGTGGTCGTGAGATAGAACAAAGAAATCAGATCTGAAGATTTGATATCGGGACAAAGTCTAGGGTAACATGACCATTGGCAGCATCTACTAATAGGTGAATAAAATCCTCTACTTGTAGCATCATTGACTGGAGGGACAGATATAATGATTCAGTATGAAAGCTGATATACAATAATTCTGTGACAACACTACTCTTATCAGTCAATTTCTCTAAGCCATCCAAAAATTTGTTTAGTTGGGTGCCCATTCACTTCATGTGACATTATTACCTAGTAACTCATGGTAAACACTTAGCAATGTATCCTACGCTTCCAAAGCTGAAGCAAATGTTCCTAACTGATTATGGTATGCTGACAAATTACTAGATGTTGCTAAGACAAAAACACCAACAAGGACTCTCGCACCAAGATCAAAGAGACCTCGCTTTACACATGAATGTTATCTTCCGCTGGGGACACTATAAGGCAAAGAGGCATTTTAAAATAATGAAGTTTCTTGATCCAAACAAGTTTCCATTGAAGAGGTTCACACAGTGGAACCCCCCAAAATCCGTTCACATGTCTGTTTACAAAGGAAGACAGTAGAGATCGTATGGTGGACAGTGGACTAAAAAATTATGGAAGCTCTTGTGTGACTGTAGTCAAACTTTGAAGATCATAAAGGACTGAGATGACGTCCTCCACTAACATTACTTGCCTCCAGGGCTTTACCAATGCCCCTGGGTAGAGGACCCCGACCCTATCCTCATCACCCGGAGATGATCCAAACGGAGCTAGTGTCAGCAAGGCTGTCCACACTCTCCACCTCTTACCTATAAGAGGAATCCTGATTAATATTCAAATCAGGGGAGTGATCTTGACAGGTGGAGGAAGAGACACAAAAAAGAATGGGGCGAGTTGCTGAGCAAAGCTTTTGTCTGTACTCATTAACAAGTAGAATGTGACGATGGGGTAGCAATGAGAAGAGGAGGAGGAGGAGGAGGAGGAGATGCATTATTTTCCTAATTTTCCTCTCACTCGAAGTACCATACCTGGCCCCTGGTAGTTTTCTTAAGACCATCTGTGTAAACCCATTTGCTCCTACAAGACAACAAGTCTTTAACCCATTTGTACCCAGCGTCTTCAATATAGGACGGAACTGGGCCTTTTCAAAATCTAATAAAGAAGGGAACCCTGGGGCAGGGACCTATGAGCTTCGCGTCTATGAGCCGATAGGAGGAGGGCACTCCGCATAAAGCCCTTCCAGCAGAATCCCTCGCACGGGAACTGTGGGAGCTAATGGGTTAATCTCAAACTTATTACTGTTATGAGATATCACGTGGTGTGGGCCTGTAAATTTGTCACCCAGTTTAGAAATACGAATATATGAATGAGTGAACACCAAGTCCCCAACACTGATAATAATAGGTCAGGCAGAGATATGCTGTCGATGTAACATATCCTCTTTAGACAAGGCCGAATTAGATTTTATATACTGGTGTTTTTTCTGGAAGACTCAGTTTTACTTTCACATGTTCATCAGTTACTGAGTGGACTAGGTTTTGATAATAGCATTGAGTGGGGCAAAGATTTATCGAATCCAATGGAAATGTTGATAAAAGCAGCAACCTGGGGTATCCACTCATCCCAACAGGTGCTTTGAGAATTTAAGTACCTCAAGCACTCCAGCGCCTAACAATTTTGCCTTCTGACAAGGCATTGGGTACTACATTACATTTATTGATGTTATTACGTTTACTGTACAAATCTCAACATGAGGACTATTGTTGAACTCTGAACCATTATTGGTAATAATGGTTGATGGGGGCAGAGAATGGGTAGATAACATGGCTAATCAATGAAGGCACGTGCAACACTCTAAGTAGTCTTGCCTTGGAGGGCTACAAGAACACAATACCATGAGAAATGATCAACTGCCACTGAGAAATACTCTGCACCAGACTCTGTGCACCAGACTCTGTAAGAGGCAACTTAAAATCAATAGAAACAGTTTCCCATGGACGTGATGGAACTGGATATTGTAAAAGTGGATCAGGTGATCCCATTATCCCATTGATCCTTTACGACGAATACAGGGAACACACTAAATCTCAGTGAACACTGATGTCCTTACACACAGTAGGCCAATAAAATGAAAGACAAACTTGTCTCAAACACTTATCTTTTCCCAGACGGGATGCATGAGATGTGTTATGAATGATGTGGAGCACTGCAGGTATTAAAACAGTGGGAACAAGTTGACGTACCTCTCTATTAGGTACCTTATGTCCCCACCGATAAGGGATGTCTTCCAAAGATGTAGTTGTCTAACATGAGATCATCTACAGGTACTGACAGAGTAGGTAAGGTTGAAGCACCTCCTGACTCTAGGAAGTAAACAGCCTTAGACTACAGACGGTCTGTGTGCTGACAACTTTTGACAACAACTAAGGTTAGAGTGGTGTAAGGAGCTTCACTTGATTGATATGATGGGACTGCTGCGGTTGCAAGACGAGCAAGAGCATCTGCAACTACATTAGATTTACAAGGCACATACTCAAAGGTGGGGGCCTCTCAGTCAGCAACACTGTTGTTACATTCAACGGCACTGAGGGCACGATTAGCATACGCTATTGCACGTTTCCTCTTTGCATGATCTACTTACATCAATACTGCGCCTTGGCCTGCATCAGATGCGACTCTCCAAAGAAGAAAAGGTTTCTTATAATCAGGGAATGCCAGGACTGGGACAATAACAAGTGCTGTCTTCAGTGTTTCAAAGGCATAAGACGGGTCATTAGTCCAAATAAGAGGTTCCTTTTTTTTATATAATTTATTAAGAGGGGCGGTGCTCTGCATAATTTTAAATCGCTGATAGTAGCCACTCAGTCCAAAAAAAAAAAAAAAAAAATCCATACATCATCAGTACTGGTGGCTTTTGGGAAGTTAGCAACTGCTTTGACTTTCTCATCTGAGGTAGGAATTCCCTCAGCACCAAACATATATCCAAGGAATTTAATTTTCTTATGCTAGAAGTTGTATTTGCCGAGCTTAACTTTTAGACTTGCCATCTGGAGGCGGTCAAAAACTTGCTGTATTTGGCAAAATGTTTGGGGATTGATTTACTCAGTACAATGATGACATCTAGACTGGCAAAAAGAAAACGACCAATCACAGCACTGAATACAGAATAGATAAACCTAATGAATACTGATGGACCAATTCTAAGACCAAAGGGAAGCCTTTTAAAATGATAGCGGCCAGAAAGTGTACTGAATGCAGTTATAAGGTGAGATGACTTCCAGTTCTACTTGCCAGTAGCCACTAAGTCAAGGGAAATGAAAACAATGTTATTCTCACCCAGTGATTCCAGCGAATCTCTTCAGACTGGTAATGGGAATCAATCGGATACAATGGCAAACTATACTTTACGACAGTCAACTACGGGTCTAAACTCACCGCCTCTCTTAGGGACTAGGAAACGTGGACTATTTCATGGACAGACGGAGTGTTCAACGATGGCCTGGTTATGCATATCCCGCACTAATTCATCAGCTTCTTTTTGTAAACTATGGGGTAATCTATATGGCGGGTCATAAATTGGCTGAGTACTGGAAATCAATATAATAGTGAGGTCGCAGCCAGTTTTCTTTACAACCAATATTCTGGATCGAACATAACCCAGTTAGCCAAAAGACCATTTCTATCCCATTCTTGCTGCATCAAGACAATTTTTTTTCCTGTAGAATAGGAGAGCACCTTAAAAGTGAGGGGTTAATGAAGGGTTAATATCTAAGCCCTCCAGTTAGAAAAGTCTTGTCTTAGCTTAATAAAATCGTTGGCCATTGTGCTCGAATATAGTCACCATGCTATAGGAGTTTAAAGATCAATACTGTACACACCGGTAATCAGAACTTAAAATCTTCCTACTAACGTACAAGCCTGTATGAAGGTGTAATAAGCAAACAGCATCGCTTAGAATAAGTTTTTTTTTTTTTTTTGTTATGTGACCGACTCTGGGCATAGGCTTCTCAGCCTGCTATCAAGGCCCAGCAGTCCTCCTACATACCAACACTTCTACATGTCACCACTTCGGCGCTAACACCCACCGTCCATATTGAATACATGCTAGGGCTGTCTCATACAGGACTGGTGTACTGGTATTAGCGGGGGTATTTTTACGACATGTCGGCGGGTCTTCTGGTAGATCAGTAAAGCCTGATTTAATGAGACTCGAATCCTTAAACTGTTCCCTGCCCCAGTGAGGATTCGAACCTGGGTCTGTCGGACTGCAAGCCACCTCTCTACCGATCTCTACAAAGCTACCTAAACAAAATACGGGTTCGATCCCACCAGTGCTTACTTGTTGTCTGCTGCCTTTAAATGATCTTAAAGATATTTTTCATTAATATAACCTCAACATCCTTCTGGGATGGCAACTGCAGATCGAGCAAACATCAAATGAGTAACAAGAGTAAGGATCGTGTAACGAGAATAAAGCTATCTTCAGACGGGAGGCACCGTAATGTTATATCCATTTAACAAACGAATATGGAACACAAAAATTTTTAACGTAAGAAGATTTAACATAAGAATATGGATACTGCTGCATAGCACTGAACTACCTAATATTCACCAGTTTATTTCATCAGTTACTACTAGTGCTTCATTCACGAAAATTTCCAGCTGGCAAGGCACATGAAACATAAGCCACAGATTTCTGCACTGATCTGTAAAGGGAATATCACGAACAATATTCGCCGACAATTCCCTGCCAGCTGTGGTCTGATGATGTGTTATGTGAATAACCTATGTATGGGGTGGACAGCTGTATGACGCACACATCAGAAATGCCTTAGGAATATACGACCTAACGTTTCGGACGGAGAATTGTTCGTATTGGCTACATGACACAGGCAAGAGATTGTCGGCAAACCTTTGCTCGTGATAATAGGCTACAAGGTAACATCATTATCAAACTGTATATCCTACAATAGGGCATTAGAAACGCCGTGCATGAGGGAACAAGAGGTTTGGAAATGTGACGTGTGATATTGTTAGATGAGTAAGTGAAGCAATGTAATATGTGTGAGGTGTAGTAGTTAGATGTTTGAGGGGTGCTGCAGATATGTGTGACAGATGTTGTTGCTAGTGTTAGATATGTGCGACATGTGATAGTGTTAAATGCGCGAGATGTGTGGCAGTGTTAGATGTGAGTGGTATGGCAGTTAGAGGTGTGAAATGTGTGGTACTGTGTGGGACGACTGTGTGAAGAATGTGGGGTATGACAAGCGATGAGGTTGTGTGAATTATGGCACAATTCTGTAGTAATGCACAGTGTGGGGTGTGTATGAAGATGGGTTATGTAGTTTGGTAGTATGGTGTGACAATGTGAGAATACGACGGTGCGATGTGTGTTCAGTGTAGCCGTAGTGTTGTGACAGTGTTACGTGTGTTGGCTGTGGGATGTCGTCATGTCTTTTACAACTTATTAGTTTTTTAAAGCCATGTATAATCTTAAGAGTACTCACCTCCCAAGATGCCGGGTTGTAGTTTTACCTCGCAGTCATTCACGTTACCAAATTCACAAGTTACACGCCCGCCTGAATTCCTGACACGTGCATGATATCGTGAACGGGAGGTAAACACAGCACACGTCACCACAACATCGGCGCCGCTATGCTCACCACACATCACACTCCACCTCCGCACACCAACTGCACATACTTCACTATTATTCCTATTTCACATACCATATTATTGTTAAACGTTGACATACAATACCGCATTAATATTACAGCCGTAACGACATGTGCGCACGTAACAACCAAGCCATATGTGCTAACGTTACACCAAATGATTTTAATAAAAGTAACGGAGGAATATACGATTTATAAAAGCAAAGCACCTCCAAGCGTGCCAAATCAACTGCACCAACACCCGACACCAACACTTTCCACACTGACAACTGGGGTTGGGAGGTTACGTTGCCCACACTCCATCAGGCGGCGCATACCCCGCTGCCGGGCGACGCTCAGTACGACAACTGCCGCCGTGCATAGGGTATTGCTCAGTAGATCACGTAATATCTGCTGTATATCTTATCTACTTTATAACTCTTTATTTTTGCTTCTGAAGTCTTTCTGTTGCTTCCATGACCACTCTTGTTTATTACATTAAATGCTCGTCGAGAAACTAGACTGCTGGAGCTGGTGACAAGTAAAGGAGGAAGCAGAATGTAATGGCAGTACAATAAGAGGAAGTTGCGGTGAAATGAACGTAGGAGAAATATTGGGGCTGAGATGGGAGAAAGAGTGGGAGGCAAGTAAAAACAGGAAAGGTAACTATCAAAAAATGGAAGACATGCTAAAGTATTTTCCGTCGCGTCATACTGACATAGATCTGAAACTTTTTTTTTTTTTTTTTTAACTAATTTGGAGGTGCTGAATCCAAATATTAGATTAGTTATGCCTATCATGTCAGGTTTTCATTCTACCTCATACTCGTACATAATTACATTTTTTGAAAATAACGTGAGATTTTCTGACCATTTCTATAAACACCACAATTTACACAACAAAAACCAGGATAAATAACAACTTAAACACAGGGGTTTCTTCACATCAACTGACAACACAAAATAACATCATACTTGTTCATGGTACAAATTTTCGCTTATACGATCTTCTGGAGTGCAGTTTCCATACAGTCCCTTTTTACATTCCAACAGTAGTCAGCCGTCATATGAACGTCCCATCTTCCTTGGTATCGTTCCTCCATAATTCTCCAGTCCTGATGAAACCTCTCTCCTTGCTCATCACTAACGTCTCCTAGGTTTTCAGGAAACTCATCAATGTGGCTGTTAAGAAAATGAACCTATATGCTCATGTTGCAACCCAAACGATGAAAAGTCGCAAGCAATGCCTCAACATGATCTCTACAGTCTTCAGCTTTTTTGTTACCCCCCA
>JAGKTI010042596.1:0-10085 GCA_018397915.1 Birgus latro
TCTTTATCTCTCTTCTATCGCTACTTCAATGGTCACTGTTCCTCTGAACTGTCTGCTTGCATCCCTCCACCTCTACGACGGGCACGTAGTACCCGTCTAGCAACAAACTCTCATCCCTTTTCTGTCCAACTCTCTAATGCAAGAGTTAACCGTTACTCCCAGTCTTTTATTTATGCAACTGGTCAACTCTGGAACTGTCTTCCTATGTCTGTATTTCCTACTTCCTATGATCTCCAGTCTTTCAAACGCAGTGTGTCCAGGCATCTCGAATTGAACGGATCTTGAATTTGGCTCTCTTTTGTACTGTTTTTGTTTTTTCTTGGAAGGAACAGTATGCAGGCCCGTGGCCTTTGGTTCCTTCTTCCATGCATAAAAAAAAAAAAAATATTATATTACTAAGTTATTACTGTATGTATCACTGTTGACATGTACAGTACATAATGCATAAGTAGGGGTAGTAATTACTGATTCATACTGCTGTGTGTAGCTTTGAGAGTTAGCATAGTTTGCAAGGTTTGGGTGCACATTGTCAGGAACTCGGCTTGACCGTTGCCTTCAAGGATTTAGTGGAAAGTACCTCAGAATGTTGCAAAAGTTTCCCTTACATTGAGCATTGGTTACGGAACTCGATTTTATGGAAAATTTTAGATAGCAGAATGGGGGTTGGCTGAATTAGTTTTTTAAATCGGGCTTCTTCAGTGTATATACAGGGTGATTCACGAGTTTCTCCGGAAACTCTGGGAAATGCAAGTTTATGCAATTCTAAGCATAAGATATGCTATAAGTATAGGTGTTTAATGTAATGGTTTACAAGTGGGGAAATTTTCAAATCTGACATACGTGTAAGCGGGAGGCAGCTGGGCTGGTGACGACCTTGGTGTATTGCTAAGTTACTCAGTTTTCTTTTAAATAATACACGTTGTTCTCCTTCTGAATTAAACTTTTCTTTCATTAACCGTCAGGTAAGTATCGCAGTGTGTAAGTAAACCAGCCGAGTGATGACGAGAGGCAGTGGGGGGGGCACTGAGGTACTGTACACCTGCCACACCACCCTCACCACTATGCATAACAGTTACCGCAGAGTAATTTTTCTCTGGTTTTGACTTTTTTTCCACACCACCCATGAGGTAGAAGACTAGGTGTGTTTTTTTTTATAGAGGTTTCCCCAGGAGGCCTAATCCTCTCTGAAAGTTCTGAGATGTTGATAATGAACAAATACTACTGAACATACAAAATTAGTGATGTTCAAAGTGACCGCTATCAGCTGCTATGCACTTCCTTGCACGATCCAGCACAGACTGTGTAGCCTTCCTCAGAACTGTTGGGTTGTTCCTGATAATCTGTGCTGTTTCCTTGATTTGATGGAGGAGTTCTTCTCTGCTGTTTATCTTTTTCTTGTATGCCAGTGACTTCATGTGTCCCAGAGGTGAAAGTCCAGAGGTGTTAAATCTGGGGATCTTGCAGGCCATGGGTGAGGTCCTCCATGGCCTATCCATCGATCTGGGAATTCTTGATTGAGGTATTCAGTCACTTGTCTGCTGTAGTGTGGAGGCGCCCCATCTTGTTGAAAAATGATACGTTGCTGTGTCTTCAGAGGCACATCTTCAAGTAACAAAGGAAGTTCATTTCTGAGAAAATTAACATAGACATCTCCTTTAAGCCTCCCTTTAAAGATATGAGGTCCAATCAGCTGGTTGCCAATCATACCGCACCACACATTAGCTGAAAATTGGTGTTGAAAGTTCCATTCAACTGTTTCCTTGGGATTTTCTTTTGATCACCAATGTGCATTACGAGTATTATGTGATCCACTGCAGGTAAATATGGCTTCATCAGTGTATAAAATGTACTTGCACAGCTGAGGATGATCTGCTAGCCGAGTACAGAAGTCAAGTCGTTGAGCAAAATCCCCAGCCTGTAGATGCTGAACTTGTTGTATGTGATATGGGTACAGACCTTCCCGCTTTAATATCCTCCATACCTTCGCTTGTGGAACACTAAGTCGCGATGAAATTCTTTTTGTACTGATGCTAGGGCTGCGATGTACCATTCCTACTATGCGTCGTACTTCATCTTGCCTCGCCATTCGTTCAGCTGTGGCTCCAACTCCAGGAAAACAACCTTTTTCCCGGAGATGCTGGTAGACGTGGTAAAACACTTTTGCATCTGGGCTCCTTCTGTTTGGGTACTTCCGTCCATATTCTCTTGCTGATTCTTCAACGTTGCCATTGCAGAACCCATAGATAAAAATCATATCTGAATACTCCACGTTTGTAAAAGTGAATGGCATTGTAACGAAATGTGTGTGAATCTGTCCCTGCTATAAATACACCTGCCACGTTCACTAGCAATTGGCGGGAACTGTCAGTCCGAGCTCTGAAGTACCTCTACTATCATTGGTATGGCATCTTTGCAACGTTTACTCCTTCAATAGTAGATTAATTTGTCACTTCAGAGTGACTTACTTTTCTATGTTGAACAATTACTTGACGAATAATAAATGAATAGTGTAATTCAGAATGAGAACAACGTGTAAAATTTAAAAGAAAATTGAGTAACTTGGCAACACAGCAAGGCCGTTACCAGCCTGTCTGCCTCCCACTTACAACTGTCAGATTTGAAAATTACCTCGCTTGTAAACCATTGCATTAAACACCTATTCTTATCGAGTATTTTATGGTTAGAAGTGCATAAACTTGTATTTCCCAGAGTTTCCGGAGAAACTCGTGAATCACCCTGTATATATATGTAGTAATGCCTCAATTATCTAACATAATAGAACCAAAGGCATATCCGGATAGGGGCAACATTCAGATTGAGCAATATCCTTTACTGTACCTATACCCTATCTATACCCTACCCTATACCTATACCCAACGTATATGTACAGTACCTCTCCTAATATTGGCAGTGTTCTCTGTTCTTTCAGCTCTTTTTAGACATCAAAACACACATTGGAATATGCAATATAATCCTAAATACTAATAAAACAGTGCTTGAACAACAATCTGTCTGTCTATTGCCAGATGCCTCGATCCCAAGAGGGGTGGCCACAAACAAATTGCCTCCATGTTGAGTGGTTCCCCCACATTTCACTGCCCTGCTTCTAGCTCGCACCCCACTGTCTCGTATACCTCTCCGCTCCATCCCTCCATATGATCCTTGACCTCCCCCCCCCTCTCCCCCTTCCACCTTACTCACATACATTCTCCTTGTTATTCTCTTACTCTCCATCCTCTCCACATAGCCAAACCACCCCAGTGTATTTCTCCTAATGCTTTCTATCACATCACATGAACGACAAAAAAAACACTAAAACCCTACATGTATGCACTGTACCCCTCCTGATTTTGGCAGTGTTCTGTGGTCTTTCAGCTGTATTTAGACATCAAAACCCACATTGCAATGTGCAGTATAATCCTAAACACTGAGGAAACAATGCACAAACAATAAAAATTATTTTTAAAATCCACCTCATTTACCACCCAGTGAACAGCAGACAGGCGTCGTAACCTGCAAGGCTCCAACAGATGTATAGGTATCCCATATGGTCTAGTGGCTAATGCTGTAACTTAACAAAGATCAAAGAAATTCTTCTTCTCCTCATCCTTCATCTGCTGAAGCCGGCCATTGAGCGGGGACGTGCGGCGAGGTGATGGAGCCCTACCTACCTCAGGAGATGCTGAAGACAGCTGCAAGCTCACGTCTAACTACGACTCAGCAGTTGTCTATATGCTCGGTTGTGGGTCTGAGAGTGCAGACTGGGGTCGACAGGGTGGTGGTGGTGCTGCTGGGAAGGGGCTGACACTTGTTGGGGTGGCGGGCATGAAGAAGTCGATCTTCGTCTGACTATAGGTGCGGCAATTGTGTCGGAGGATGACAGCATCCCTGACTGCCTGCAGATCCATTACCAGCTTGAGTGGCACCAACTCCCTATCACAGTGAGGGTGCTCGGCATATTCAAGCACCTGCTCGATGCCGGCCCATTGCGAACTAAGACGATAGAGTAATGGGGTGACCAAAGTCCTTGTCCTCGTTTTCTTCGCTTTTCTCTGTTGGCTCCACAGAGACAGCAGCGGCAATCTTCTCATCTGATAGCCTGGATCGCTGCCGCCATTGTCCATCCAATTCCTCACGTCATCAACATCCACATCCCCGCTTGCATTTCGTATCCAAAGGTGGAAATTGTCCGTGTCAAATCTTTCAAAGTTGGGCAAGGCCTCGGGCAAGGCCTTGCATCCCTGAAGGAGACGAGACCAACTGCTTTCCAGGGTTTTGACGGACACTTCCTTCCAAGCGTTGGCCCAGTTGAACACTGCAGACTTGATCTCCAAGGTCCACTCCCATGTCGACCCCTTCCTCATCCTCAAGCACAACCATCACCTCGTAGAGGAACATCCGGCGGTACAGTCTCTTTGCTACCACGATAACACCTTGGTCCATTGGTTGAATCAGAGCAGTCGTATTAGGTGGCAGAAACATGCACCTAATACGGTAGTTATCGGCAACCAAATCCTTCTCTGACGGATGCTCAGGAGCATTGTCGAGGATCAGGAGAGCCTTCACCTGATCGCGAGGATACCAAGTTCATCTGTTTGATGAAGGATAACCTTCTTGTCGAAGTGTCTGTGGAACCAATCTCTGAAGATCTTTGAAGTGAATCAGGCCTTCACAGAGTGGTACCACTCAGCAGGCAGGCTATCCATTAAGCCATGGAGGCCGTGTGGTTGTTTTGTGTGTCCAACAATAACGGGTTTGAGGTGGTGCATCCCGTTGGCATTGGCATAGCACAACACTGAGACACATTGTTTGGACAACTTTCGACCAGGCACAGTCTTCTCCATCTCTTCTACGAGGATGCTGGTGGGCAAGGAGTGGTAGAACAGGCCAGTTTTGTCAGCATTGTATACTTGACTGAGAGAAAGGCCCTCCTTCTTGATCAGGCACCGCACTTTCTGGCATCCTCTTCTACTGCGTCCAAAGCATCACCATGTGTCTCACGCCCAGTAAGTATGTTGAAGTTTGAACCAGAAGAGCCAACCCTTGGATGCCTTGAAGTCATGCACATTGTGTAGGTGTGCAAACTTCTTGACTGCTGCCTTCAACTCTGTCCCACATACAAGCATGCCGGCATCCTGTTGCTGGCAGAACCAAACCTAAGTCAACTCGTCGATTCTGGCATAATGGGGCTGGGACATCACCTTCCGGCCGTCTTTTTGAGTTGTATCACTGTAGTTTTGTCCGTACTGAGTCATCTTGTCCCATTATTTCTTGTTATCAAACAAGGTTGACCAGGCCGAGTAATATTCACACAGAATACATGGAGTTGGCCAGCCTGCTTCAATCTTGCCCAATATCTCACACTTCTTCAGAGTCAAAACCCTCCTCTTTTGATTCTCGGGTGGTGGTGGGACCATCATCACACACAAGAATACCACAGGATGATTTAAGGCCTGTGGAAGGTAGGGCACCACCACAAACGCAACAGCGGAGCCAGCTACAATTATTTTACTTCAGCCAGTCATATCCGTACATAGAGAGACAAAGGTGGGAACTGAGGTGCAGTACCTCTGGGGAGTGTACGGCATTGCCATGTCTACCCACTCTTGGCTATGAGCAAACAATCAAAAAGTGGCATGCTGACCTACAAGCACAAGGGTCCTTTTCGCCCGCCCTGGCAAATGTCGCAACATGGCAGAAACACTGGGTCCCCGTACATCATGAGCATAAAAAATGCCTGAGTTATCTGGACGGCGATGCGACTTTGACCATTTGGTAAGGAGGCGGATGGCCGTGCGTTGCCAGGAGTTTCCGACTGATCCAGGCAGCCAGCGGATTTCGACCATTCAGTAGGGAGCAGGACAGCCATTCCCGCTCAGCTGGTGGGTTACGGTCTGTAATACACATGCGCTGCTGGTATGTAACCAGTGATCAGGGGCCTGTTGGACTTTGACCATTCAGTTGTTGCCATACAGCCATTCTCACTGAACTTGTGGGTTAGGATCTATAATACACGTGCTCTGCCGGTATGTAACCAGTAATCGGGGGGGGGGGGGCGAGGGACTTAGGCCATTTGGTAGGGAGCAGGACGACCTTGTTTGCTGTGCTTGTCGGTTATGGTCTATTACCCGCACATGGACAGAGTGGCCGGTGAAACACCCAATGACCTCTTTTGTTTTTTTTTGGTAGGCCCACCAGCTGGCAATCCCAGAACATTTATATCCAGGTATGGACAAATAAATCTGGATACAGACCTAATAGACCCAGGGTCTAACTTCTGTATATAGAGCATAACCAGATACAGTGCATCCGAGTAATTGAATAATTACTGTGTACAATTTATAAGTACAGTATATACGAGGGCTGTTCAGAAAGTATCCGACCTTTGGCCGGGAAAAATAGAATTATTCACCTGGCAGTCTGAAGCCCTAATCCCCATCAAAGTAGTCTCATTGGGACTGCACACAGTTCTCCCAGCAGTCCTGCCATTATTGGAAGCATTTCTGGAATGTATTTTTGGGAATGGAGTACAGCTGGGTCGTCGCATTCCAAATTATGTCTTCTCGTTACTCAAATCGGATCCCTTTCAGCAGCATTGTCAGCTTGGGGAACATCCAAAAATCACAAGGAGCTATGTAGGGGGATACAGGAGTGTTGTGTTTGGCCAAGAAAGTTTTAATCAGATGCGAGGAATGAGCGGTGCAAGACACCTGACCTTTGGGCAGCGGGAACTTGGCAGCTGCATCATGACACTTCACCAACTCATTCATTGCATCTGATTCAGACTTTCTTGGCCAAACACAACACTCCTGCGGTTCGTCAGGCTCCCTACTCTCCCGACATGGTTCCTTGTGGTTTCTGGCTGTTTCCCAAGCTGAAAATGCTGCTGAAAGGGACCCGATTTGAGTAACGAGAAGACATAATTTGGAATGCGACAACCCAGCTGTACTCCATTCCCAAAAATGCATTCCAGAAATGCTTCCAATAATGGCAGGACTGCTGGGAGATGTGTGTGCAGTCCCAGGGAGACTACTTTGACAGGGATTAGGGTTTCAGACTGCCAGGTGAATAATTCTATTTTTCCCGGCCAAAGGTCAGATATTTTTTTAACAGCCCTCGGATGTACTATATATATATATATATATATATATATATATATGTATACAGTAAACCCTTCACAAGTCGAACTATATGAGGCTCTACCCTGGTTCAAATTACCGAGTTTACCGTCTTACCGAATTTTCACCCCTCAAAATTGCCAAGACAATACCTATTACTTGTCCTTTCAACACTAAATTAAAGGAGCATGTAGCCTATAAATAAATAAGTTATGACAAAAAACAATTTAGTGCATTTAATATACCTTTAACCCCTTCAGTGCTGGGTGTATTTTCATTTTGTTATTGCTGCCACCAGAAGATTTCAGTCAGTGTAAGGAGGATCTGTGGAAGTGCACGGGGTTGGTACAGCCTTCGTTAGCCTTCAGTACGTGAGTCCAGTCCTGAGGGCCATAAAATCGGCTGCAGGAAGCATAAATAAAGTAGAAATAGACGTCACGGTACTGAAGTGGTTAATTGGTAGAAAATCATTCACAGAGGCAGTACACACCTGTCGGCAGCGTGTGTTGGAGATGAATTTTCACCCCCCAAATTGCAAAAACAATACTTATTACTTGTCGTTTCCACACTAATGTAAAGGAGCATATACAGTGTATAAATGAATAAGGAAAGACAAAAAAGAAAGAATTCAGTGCACCTAATTCACCTTTCGTTAGAGGCAGTACAGATTCGTTGGCAGTTTGTTTTGGAGACTGAGGTGGTGGAGGTGGCTGAGTTCACACTTCAACATAAATTCTAAACAGTACCCAGTATTTATTTCACTCTACAGTAAGAACTAAACTTAAATGTATCACTATAATAGACTGCAGTGTAACACTTGCAGTAATAATAGTACTGAACTTTAATCATGATCACTTAACACTAAGTCACATGCACACATTTTTTTTTTTTTTAGCTTCATTCTTTTACAACTAGAGGTGCCAGTATTGCTTCTTTTAGACTTTGAACCTTCCATGGCAAGGCAGAAGGCAAAAGGAGAGCAACAACTACCGTCTCCAAAGGCAAGCAGCAGACTGGCGCCATGTGTCCGCCTGGCGCCATCTGTCCCCCTACCTCCACTTTTCGGCCTACTTACATATGTGGTCTCGGCTTGAGTTTGTCTAACCGAAGATTTCGTCTTCTAAAAGTTCGATTGTGAAGGGTTTACTATATATATATATATATATATATATAGTAAGTCCTCGTTTTTTGCTGTTTTGATGTTCCGCCAAAAGTCGCGAAATATGAAACGTCGAAGTGTGAAGTTAAGAATCAATGGGAAAAACAGATGGGCATTTGCAGTGGGACAGCTACCTACCCTATCAGAGTACTATAACACCAAACAGGCCCTACCCAAAATTAAATATGGAGTGCTTACTAGTTGCTTATACAGCATAACACAATAAACATGTACTTGAAATGACATTAGAACTGTTATAAAGAGCTGCAACACCAAAAATCCTTACCAGAAATAAAGTAAACATTGGCATGAGTGGCAGGTGAAGGTGTGTTGAGGGTGGATGGGCTAGTTACTACGTGACATGGGCCTCTCTGGAGAAGCCCTGTCACCTATGCCGAAGCCCTCAAAGTCAAAAATTCAGCTCCAGCAACTTCACTTCCTCTCTGTCCATTTCTCCTCCTTCATCCTCCTCTCCTGTCACATCTAAGTCTTGCATAATAGTAGCCACATTCTATGTCACATTAAAAAATCGTGTGATCCTGACTTGTCTCTGCTCCAGTATGTTTCTGTTGTAGACTGCCATCACTTGAGACTTCAGATCATTCAAAGTGGATAGGATCTGGGTAGCCTCAGGCATAGTCCCGGTGTATGTCTTGAAGGTTGTTGCCATGTCGGTTATGGTGGACAGGCTGTGGGACAATTTCTCGGTGGTCATCTTCTCCTGTGCAGTGTGATTGGCCTTTCATTCTCTTCACTAGAGTTTGTCTCTTCCTCTGTTATGTCAACCACACCTGAGTCTAGGTCATAGTGTGTCAAGTGTTGTCTTTCAGCCGTTTCATTCACTTCTGCTGTGTCTAGGCTTGTATGTCTGATCACACTCTAAAAACTAACTCCATTAGGTGAATATTGATACAGTAAAAAACAGTGGCACAAATAAAGGCTGAGGGGAAAAAAACACACATTTACTTTATTGTTATTTTACATGCACTCACCTGCTTGTTGAGAGGTTCCATGTTCTTCCTTAGGGGTATAATGCAACATAACAGTAACCAACGTTACCGATTTTCATTACAATACTGTATATTCTTCCCCTGAATTGTTCTAACTAACACTTGGTTGGTTAACTCTAAAAACTAACTCCATTAGGTGGATATTGATACAGTAAAAAACAGTGGCACAAATAAAGGTTAAGGGGAAAAAAACACAGACACATTTACCTTATTGTTATTTTACCTGCACTCACTTGCTCTTTGAGAGTTGCCTAGTTTTTCCTGAGTGTCCTTATGGTGCTGTCAGGAGCCCCAGTCAGGCGACGTATCTCAGGGGCTGTCAACCCCTCCTCAGTGAGCTGCAAAATCCTCTGCTTGTCGGCCACTGACTACCGGCGATGCCTCTTGCCAATCCTGTATGCCCGCTGCTCCTTTGGCTCTGGCGCTGGCTGTTTAACATCAACCTCAGTCCGTCGTTTCGCGCGCTCTACCTCACTGGTGCGCTGCATCTTAGATATCTAGATGTGGGTCAGGAATTCACGAGCCGCGAGGCGAGGACAGCACAAAAAACACAATGGCGATGAGGTCTGTAGTATCGCCGCTGTATCGATAGAGGGCAGGATGCTCGCAAGATGGCCGCCAACAAATGAATGTCGGTATGCGTCGTCTGCTGAGTGTCGGCTGCCAGCTGGAAGCGGTGATGAAAACTGGGAGAAAGTGATGAAGTTTGCGACATGTTGGAAACTTTTTTCTTTCGCGAAAAATGAAGTGTCAAAGTAAAATGCGTCGAAATACGAGGACAGTATATATATATATATA
>JAGKTI010042597.1:0-10084 GCA_018397915.1 Birgus latro
ACTTTCATGGCTTGCTTTCATTTTGGGCCTCCCTGTATTTTTGCCTGCTTTTAATGTTATTTTTTGCCTGCTGTGTATTCAGAGTTATAACATATAATTATTACACCTATAGGTGTATTAAGTTCTTGTGATAAAAGTGTGGCCAAGAGTTCTATGAATATGGGCAACTTAAGATATAATATTATCACTTTACAATGCTGGGTGAGGGGTTGGGTGAGGATGGGGGTCGAAGGTGAGAGGCGGGATTCAGCTCGTTTTGTCCCACACTCCTCTCTGTCCTTGGCATACAAGGGTAGAAAGGGGGGACGTCCATCTCTCTTCTCTAAATATACAGGGATAGGAAAGGGGGGCACCTGAACAAAGATCAGTGTTTGTGAGTGAACATAAGGTATAGGCGCGCACTCACCAACACGCTCGCCAAGCCCAGCTTTAAGCATGTGATGTAAGAGACTATCGCTGTTTAAGTGCAAAACTACCCCAAAAACTCAGTTAACTTTCATAGTAATAAGGAAACTGAGTCACAGAATTATAGATTTTGTTCTTTCTTTCATCATTCATAACTCATAAACAAAAGGTGAACACGAGTGTGTTACGCACCAAAACGTTTCTAGAAAACCGGGGGTTTCTTTCCGTACTTAAAACAACACTGGAGCGACAGTACGCCTGTTACGTCATAAAAAAGTCCCAAGCAGTCAGATCTTTTCTCAAAATATGTGAATTCCAAGGATCCATATTGCTGCAGACAATGAAGGCAATTGAAGTATATTGTTTCAGTAACAGCTGTAGCGGTTATCATATGACTAAAGGTCGTTATATAGTATAACTAATGTGTAGGTTATTTGGTAACTAGTTTGCTACAAAAAGATCATATACTAGAAAACAAAGAGTGTTTTCTTTTTAAATGTTAAGATGTTGGGATGCAGAAAAAATTGAACACACACACACACACACACACACACACACACACACACACTAACATTAACACGGAGGTCGGGACGGGATTGGATTTTTTTTTTTTATGCTTCCGACTCTGGGCATAGGCTTTCACAGCCTGCTATCAAGGCCCGGCAATCCTCCTACATACCATACACCTCTACTTGTCACCACTTCGGCGCTAACACCCACTGTCCATATTGAATACTTGCTAGGGCTGTCTCATACAGGGCTGGTGTATTGGTATTAGCGAGGGTATTTTTACTACATGTCGGCTGGTCTTCTGGTAGGTCAGTAAAGCCTGATTTAATGAAATTCAAATCCTTAAACTGTTCCCTGCCCCAGTGGGGATTTGAACCTGGGTCCGTCGGGACTCCAGGCCACCTGTCTACCGACTGATGGTATGCCATAGAAGAGGCAATACATGCTATGAAGATGGCCACTGAAGGTTGGTAAAATAACACCAATGAGTGAAAGAACTAGGAGAACAAAGTTAGCATGTGTCAGTTTCATATACCAGGTGTATTACGACAAAGGGAAAAGTAAGTGTCTAGACCTAAGTGTTAACTGGATGGTTATGGGCTCCTGGTAATTTTTACCATCGATTTTCCTTTATGCGAGGAACGAAACGTTAATTAACACTAATTTAAAACCCTTCATAATTTGGTCCACTTCCGCTATTGTTTGTTTACACTGTCAACTCACCAAGTAAGTGTCGGCCTGAATGACATCAGACTCTGTAGATACCGTGCAGTGACCACAAATACCTACCGAGATAACTGAAGGTGCCTGATTGCCATCTCCTGATGCCTCTTCCTGAAGATGTGTAGGAGGGCGGGAGGGGAAGAAACCATGTACTCGTATTGTTACAGAGTAATTTGGGTCAAGTTGCTCTATGCCTAACAACTTGAAATTGCGGAAGATTATGGACTGGATAACATTAATTAACTTCCATTTGTTTTTTGCCCTCTTCATTTGAGGTAATGAGTTTTCTGAAGAAAACATAAAAATAATATGCCCCATTTTCACAGAGGTATCCACAGTTTTCTTTACTTATTTGATATTTCTATCCTAGCTTATGTTTGCCTAAACGGACTTTAAAAATTTAATGTCTTGCAGCCTAAATGAAGTTATGTAAGCATCTGGGAGAAAAAAGCGTACAAGAAGGAGACCACATCCAACATTTAAAAGATCACCAGAACTTCAGTGCAAAAGAAGCACCGTATGATTCTGGTATACAGTTGAGTTCTTTGACAACACTTAATGCATTATACACAGCAGATCAAGATGAGATAAGATGCTCTAGGCCTAGACATCATTATCCTCCTCCTCACCATATTACTATCACAAGTCGAAATACCCATTTATACGGCTGAGAGTAAAAGCTGTGTTTAAAGTAGCTAATACACAAAGAAAAATGATTTATTAACTTTGGGTATACCTGCATATTTGGCCATATATGATGGACGAGTTGCTTCCTTATTTAAAAAAAAAAAAAAGAAAAAAGAGACAGGTGTTTACATAGTTGTTACTCCATAGTTAATAAGTAAATAAGAAATAGCATTTAAAAATACCAACATCAGCCCGCTACGCTGGATTTACGGGCACAAACTGACCTTGCTTTGTTTCCTTCACATCTGATAGGTTGCTTTCGATATCTAATTATTTCATCGTTTTCTGGCCTTCAGCTCATGAACAAAGTTTAGATAAAAACGGGTCAGAAGGGTTTAAACTGACCTTGCTCTTTGACCTGGTCCTTTTATCTAGTATTCTCAAAATAGTGTAAATTTGTCGTTTGCTAATTTTATATAAAATCACCAAGTTCGGTCCAAATAGAATCAAAACTACTTAAGTTAAAAGGAGCCGAATCTTGGACCATTCTCTGAGTATTTACCCTCGACTGCTGTCAGAACTGAATCACTGCATCTTTTTCTGTCCCTAATCCTTTCCACCAAGATGATCAAAGTCTGGTCAAAACTCTTTCAGCTAACCTTTCTCTTAATGTATGACGTTTTACGGTCAAAAATTAATTACTTGTTCCTCTGGTGCTCCTCAGTCATTACACCAAATCTATTGCCATTCCAGTCAACAGTTTTCATTTTTCTATAGTCTTGCTAATAGACGGAATAACACACAAACCAACGCAACGAACCTCATAACCCCCTTGTGCGTAGGCGCCTGGGTGTAATGAAAGTAAAATAGCATACACATTTGGTCAATACTTACAAATGTACCAAGGCCAGCCATGTTGTTGAGGTGGTGGAGCATAGCCTTTGGTACACATGAGGAGGAGAGATATCAACAGAGTGGTGAGAAAAGGATGGTACAAACTGAGAGGGAAAAATATTGATAAGGAGAGGAAGGTAAGACTGAACCGACTGAGGAGGATACATTTGTGTTTGTCGTTGTAATTATGATTCATGGGCTTACTATTTTCTCTCCATAGTAATAGTCATATTCTTACTGTAAGTAAAGAAACATCACGATATCACAAGTAACAGTCATAATGATGATGGTAATTACGGTGTAATGATATTAACTAGGAATGGGTACTCAGAGAGCACAGCGACACCTTACCTGAAGTTTGACCTTAGCCCTTGACCTTGGTCTTTGACAACTATGCACTAATACTGAATAACTTCTTCTCTTCTTTACAGGGAACGTATGCACCAAGTTTCATCGAAATCGGGTCAGGCATTCATGACAAGTTTCCTGAACTTGAATATTGACATTGATCCATGGCTTTGACCTTCGACCAGCCTGCACGAAAACTGAACCACTTCTTCCCATATCAGCACACAGAGTACAGTGTGCGCCACTGTTGATCTAAATTGGTAAAAATAGAGCAGAGCGACACTTTTTCCGAACTTTGTCCATGGCCTATCACCTTGGCGTTTGACTGATCTCCACCAAGCTAAAATAACTTTTTTCCATCCCCCCCACACAGTATATACGCCAAGTGTGATCCACATGGACTGGGAATGTATGACAGTATTCCACACTCCTGAGTTTTAATCGAGCTGCACTAAAATCGAATCTCATTTTCCCACATCAACTCACAAGGGAGGGGTTAAGTTTCAGTCACATCCGGTTTGGCATTCATAAGATATTTTGCTAACATACATACTTACATACATACATAAGTACATACATACCCACATGCACACATGAACACACAGACACACACATACACGCGCACACAAACACGCAAACGCCCACAACCATACACTGATAGACAAATAGGTAAATAGACAGAAAGATAGCAGATAGATAGGTGGACAGATTTAGATGTATACAAATTTACACATACACACACACACACACACACACACACACACACACACACACACAAATCGACTTGAGCATAAATGCATCATCGATTTCTCCTAAACCACCACCACCACCATCACTATTGCCAACAACAACAAAGACCATTCAGAAAGTGCAACATCCATGCACACCATTTAGTAGGCTATAAGGCCTAATATTTGACCTCGCCCTGGCCTTTTATCGATTGCTTTCAAAGCCGAATCCTTTCATCATTGCATTACCCTTGATCATCCCACAGTTCAGTCTTAAAACTGTTTAAGCTTACCTTGCTTTGTGACCTTGACCTTTGGCTTTTCCTCTGTCTGTAACATTTAAATGACTGTTTTCAAAACTGAAATCAACTGTTTTCGCTTTACCCTGATCCAATACACAAAGTTTGTTTCAAATGGGATTATAAAGTAAAAAATTAGCCATATATACCATCCTTGCCATGTGATCTCGACCTGTGACTCAAAACCACTGGGCAACCTCTTGGGTGACCTTCCACGCTGTCACCAGATTTGATGCAAATCAGATCAAATCTTTTTGTTATTTTGCTCACACAAACATACATGAGTGAAAATTTGACCTTGTCCTGTGAACTCGTCTTTTGACTAATTAATCTTAAATCTCACTCCTTGCACGATCCACAACTCTTCCACTAAACTTTGTCTTAATCGGATAAAACTCCTTAAGTTAGTCTTGCTATTTCAGTATTTCAGCCATGTGACTTTGATCTTTGTCCTACTGCTTAGAAAAACAATAGGTGTGGTCATTGGCGGATCCCCTGTCGTTCCACTAAATTTCGTTAAAATCGGATGAAAACTGAATTACTTTTGACACACACACACACACACACACACACATACGAAGAGAGAGAGAGAGAGAGAGAGAGAGAGAGAGAGAGAGAGAGAGAGACAGACAGACAGACAGATAGAAAGAAAGACAGACAGACAGAGACAGAGACGGAGACACAGACAGAGACGCCGATCAAACAGTACCCCGTTCTTGTTTCACCAGTTCGTAACAACAAGAACAACAGTAACAAAACCATCTCTGACAAACACCTCCACTAACACCATCATCACCACCCCCAACAAAAACAGCAACAGCAACAATAACAACATCATAATCCCATCCCTGACCACCCCATTAACTACCGACACCATCACACTAAGCCATCAACAACAGCTGTAACATTATTCCTGACCCCCTCCTGCGTCAACACCACCACAGCAGCAGCAGCAGCAACAAAACAGCAACATCACTGACCACTACCGCCACAGTCACCACCATTACATCCTTGACCACGATTATCATTACCACTTTCACCCCAAATACCACCACAACAACATCATCCCTGAACAGTACTGCCACTACTTCCGGCACCACCACCATCACCATCACCACCTCCACCACTGCGACAATCATCACCACCACTACAGCATGACTCTCAGATATCACCACACCTCTCCAACTCAGCATTTATCACCACTACACTAGTTACCATTATCACCACAATTACCGCCACCACCATATCAGTACCACCACAACAATTATCATCACACCCTGACCATCATCAACACAAGAATTTTAATTATCATGCCTGAGACACACCACCATTGTTCAGCCATACTAGTGTGATACTTATGTACAGTCAGGATCTCATACTTACAACCAGTACTAAATTCCACACCTATCGCTCCTCTACAAAGAATGATACAGATCTGCACATTCCTAACCTGAATGACCAGAGTTCAGGGGTTCATGGCCTTGTCGTCCTAAGATGCTTCTTGTCACCTTTACTTTTTTACTTCATTTCTGTATATGGCATGTTAACATTTTCTAGTATTATGTTTATGCATAATTGATTTTTGAAAAGGCATAATATCATGATACTCCCGAGTTACTGCAGAGTTCTTTTCACTGCAGTGGCCTTGATTTTTCACCCATGACTTTTATCTGGGCAGCAAACAATCTACAGAAAATGAGGCTTCATGGTCAAGGCTTTCTAAATTTGGAGCCCCAGCAAATAGACACACAGAGAGAACAACATTCTTATTTACAGACAGACGCGATAAAAAATATTACCTATCTACAAAGAGGGAAGTAAATAGCATGTATAAGATTATTAAGGTGTCATCAACGTTCACTTAGACTTGGGTGATGCAAAACAAATCGTTTGGGAATAGGTACTAGACAGTTTCCCAAGCCCACGAGAATAGAACATTCAGTATTATGTCATAATAAGAGTCGGAAATGTCTCTCTTGTGTAACTGTCTAGCAGCGTGTGTGGGTGAGTTTTGGCAATAAGTCAAGGCAAAATTTTGGATTCTCTGCCATGTAAAATACGATTTGTTAGCCAATAAAAACGTGATCCTCTCTGAGTTTTTTAATTAGCCTGGCCTACATGATGGAAGCATTTGTAGTTGAGGAAAGGACTGTGGGGAAATAAAGTATATAAGAAGATTGAGGGTTGTGCAGATGCCAGCCTTTTTATATCAGCACTTATGTGATGTTTATGCCTTCTTTTCTTAGTTTTAATATTTGTCCATCTGAAAAAAATAATCCACTTGTTTTACAGAAGTTTCCGTGTACGAACAACATACTGCATAATCGTAAACCACTCCTTGATGTTGCAGCGGGTGTACGAGACAAATTACACGAATACCTTTGTTGAACTCCTCACCCCCCCTCAGCCATGCATACTGACTACTGATCCACTTCATCAATCATTGCTTATTGCGTGGGCTTCCTATCAGCTAAAAACTGGATGGGACAAGTAAAAATATAACACACGCTCTATCGGTGAAATGGACAAGGTTTTATACTTCAGAACCCCTTTGGCTGTGTAGGGATCTCTAAGATGCATAAAATCGTTGAGACTTAGTGAGAATAGTTTAATGCACTCAACTTTGACCATAGTAGTGAACGAGGTGAAGTTACCTGCAAAAGTATATCTGAGTGGCGTTATTAGGATTCATTTCTGCACGGAGCAACAAATTTTTCTAAGGCAGATACTCATACATAAATTACCCCGAGGGACATTCTCCAATAACGGTAAGTGTCATTCATCAATAATTCTTACTGACATCTTCGAGTAATTCTAAGAGACATCCACATATAGTTCTAAAGTACATTCTCCAATAGTTCTCGGAGAAATCCATCAAAAGTTCAAAGGGACATCCATCAATAACCCCAAAGAACTTCCACTAAAAATTCAAAGGACATCCATCGATAATTCTACGAAGTATTCATCGATAATATTAAAGGACATCAATCAATAATTCAACGGACGACGGACAACAGTTATAAATTACAACCACCGGTATTATACCAGACGAAATCCGCCAATTCTTGTGAGGGACATTCATTAATAATTCTAAGTGACATCCTCTAATATTTCTGAGGGACACCCGCTGATTATTTTAAGGGCCATCCGTCACTATATCTACGGGACATCCACTATTTGAAAGGGACATCCACTAATCTTAAGGGTCATCGATCAAAGACTGAGAGACATTCACTAAAACTGTTATGAGACGTACGTATATAACCCCACAGCTCGTCCATCACTAGTTCTCAGGGATATCAATCAGTAATTCTGAGGGCCCTCCACAAAGAGTTTTGAGGGACATCCATCAATAATTCTAGGGGGAATCCACCGATAATTCTGAGAGCTGTGCATTAATTAGTCTAAGGATTATGCATTAACAAATCAAAGAGACAGCCATCACCAATTCTTGAGGACATTCACTAGTATTTCCAATTGACATCCACTGAAAATTTAACGAAACATCAACGATTCATCCAAGAACTATCCATCAATATTTCTAACGGACATCCACTAGCATTTCTAAGGAGTACCCGCTAATAACTGTGGGCATCAATTAATAATTCTAAGGATATTCCAGTAATAATCCTAAGAGGCGTCGATCAATACCTCTAAGGGCATCCACTAATGCTTCTAAGGGCCGTCTAACCAGGGATTCCGGAGATCGCTAAGTGTGCATTACCGATCTTATCACAACCGGAGCGCAGTCAGGGGTCACTCATTCACCCTTCCCTCCCTAAGCGAACGAGCAGAGCGAGCGAATAAACGGAGTGGGTGAACCAGCAGAACGGCAGAACGAGCAGAATTAGCTACATAGCAGAACGGGTAAACTAGCAGTAAGAGTGAACAAGTGAGCTAGCATATGAGCGCCTGAATGTGCGGAACAACAGAATCAGCAGATGAATGAACGAGCAGACAACCAAGCAAGAATGTGAGCGAACCAGCATATTTAGCAGAGAGTAGAGCAAAATGAAACAAGGGAACAAGAAAATTAGATGACGAGCAAATGAACATAGTAAGTATACAAGCACAACGAGCGAAAGAGCAAAACGAGCGACGGAGCAGAACGATTGAATGAGCGAAGCAAGGGAAAGAGCATAACGAGTGAATGAGCAGAACAAACGAAAAAGCAAGAGTGAACGACCAGAACAAGCAAAAGAGCAGGAGTGAACAAGCAGAACAAGCGAAAGAGCAGAAGGGAGGAACGAGCAGAAAGAGTGAGAGGATCAGAACAAGCGAAAAAGCCGAACAAATGTAGGAACAGGGCCACGACAGAGCGGAACGAGCGAACGAGCACAACTAGCAAACGAGCAGAATGAGAGTAACGAGCGAGCCACTGGGAGGAGCAGGCGGCGGGTGGCAGGCTGCTTACCATCCACGAGGAGGGCCCGTAAAATCCATATACGGGAGCGGGGAATATAATTTATGTGATTTCCACTCTTTGCCGATGGGAAGCCGAGATTCAGCTGTGATAAGGGCAAATGAGGGAGTCACTTTTTCTTCGCATTTTTACTGGGTGGCTGACAGAAGGAAAAGTGAGGGGGTGCTGGGGAGCTTGGGGTAGGCTGCAAGAGGGGGAGAGGTAGGGGAGGAGACTAGAGAAGGAAGAAGGAGGGGGAAGCTGGGGTAGACAGGAAGAGGGGGAGAAGAAAGAGTGAGGGATACGAGAAGGAGGAGGAAAAGGAGAGCTTTGGTGTAGGAAGGAAGAGGTGCGGTGTGCGGGAGAAGGGAAGAGGTGAGAGAGAAGAAGAGAGAAGCTGAGGAGGGAAGGCAGTAGAAGAGAGGAAGGGAAGGAGACAAGACAGGGAGGAAGAAGATGAAATCCTGGGTATGTATGAGGAGGGAAGAGGAGAAGAGTTGTGAGAGGGAGGAAAAAGGAGAGGGAATCTCTAGTTTGAAGGAGGAGGGAGAGCAGGTAGAAGATGTAATGAAAGAGAGAAGAAGGAATGAGAGATAATTTGGGTAAAGAAGGAAGAGAACAAGAAGGAAGAGGAGAGATGAGAGATGGGGGAAAGGGGGGAAAGTGTGGGAGAGGAAGGAATAAGAGGAGAGGAGTGGGAGGTGATTTGAGTGGGGGAAAAGTGGACTGTGCGAAAGAGGAAAGGAAGTAAGGGAAAACAAATGTGTGAATACGTAAGTGTGAGATATAAGAAAGGTACTGTGGTAAGATGAGAGAAAAAAGAAGAAGAGGTGAGAGGAAGGGAAGTGGGAAAGACATGATAAAGCATAGTTGACGATGGATATTCAAAAGATAATGACAAGTGGAAGAGAAGAAGGTCAAACGAAAAATGTGACAGATATTAAAAAAAAAAAAAAGGCATTAAATGGAACCAAGAGAAGGGAATGGGGAAAAGGAAAGGTAGGAAGAGAAATGGCTAGGTATTTGAGGATGACGATGCAAATGGACGAAACTCAGCAAAGGAAGGATGTCACGGGAAAAGGAATTGGTTTGCAACGCGAGGAGAATATGGAGCAGAAAGGAATGAAGGAAGGAATGAGGAGGGAGGG
>JAGKTI010042598.1:0-10084 GCA_018397915.1 Birgus latro
GATGTTTTAAGGGTTAATTAATATACAGCGGCATCACAGGTAATCCCACCAAGGCCAACACCCCACCACCCTTGCCAGCTGACAGCAAGTGATGTTCTAAACTGTGACCGGCGGCGAGAAGCTCCGACTCACCAGTAGTGCCAATCAGAAGGCGATTCCCAGTAATATGATCGATTAATTATTTACCATCTGAGTGGCTACTACATATTCCCTATAGATCTTTTTTTTTTTTACAATGATTCCATATTCCCTATGGATATGATGCCTGTGACGTCACCATAAAAAAAAACGCTCCGGACGTCAGAGTCAGAGTTGCCAAGGTTTCAGTTTTCCCGAACAACCGGGCGAGTTTTAGGGAATTTCCTCAACACCTTTTCCTGAGTGACTTATTCTGCTTACTACCTTACCGCTCTCTTCTGTGTTACTTACATCATACTAATAACACAATATTCTACCTAAACAGCATACATATTATAAATTTTCTCGTTCGTTCAGGAAGCTCCCTAACACCTTTCCCTAAATGATTTATTTTGCTTATTGCGTCTTATTGTCCCCTTCTGTGTTACTAAAATCATTCTAATATCACCATACTCTGCATAAGTAATGCACAGAATTATATAAACCAGCCTTATCCCAAAATAAATCACTACAGAGGAGGTATTAGGGAGCTTCCTTACCTGTCGAGAATTCAAGTCTATGTCGATATTAAAATGAATAGCGTACAAGTGACTGTAGGTGTAATAAGGAAAATAAATCACTTAGGAAGATGTGTTAAGCAGCTTCATAGGTCACTGAAAATCCAAGCCAGTCTCAGTTTTGTCCCTCTGCTGGGCTCAGTTCTAGATGGAGCTGCCTCAGTACATTCTCCTTTGTGACTTATTTTTCATATTATTTTCTCTTGATCGATATACAGGGTCGTGATGGCTTCTTTGGTGTTATCAGTGTCTACCCTGGATCAGTTACTCTTCCTAGTCCCACACCTGCAGACTGAGCCAACTTCACACCACAAAAATTACCATCGGGGGAGCCTGTAGGAGTGTGCTGTTTATGATCTACTTTTCTCTCTATTTATCTGTCATCTATAGCCAGATGCCTTAATCCCATAAGGGGTGGCCACAAATAAATCGCCTCCATGTTGCCCTGTCCCCCTGCCTTCTCGCTGCCCTCCTCTCAACTTTCACCCCCCTTTCTCATATACCTCTCCACTCCATCCCTCTATCTCATCCTCGGTCTCCCTCTCCCCCTTCTCTCTCATACACTCCACTACAACCATCCTCTCCACTCCATCCCTCCCTCTCCCCCCCTCCACCTCACTCACATACTCTCCTAGTTAGTCTCTCACTCCCTATCCTCCCTACCCCATCTTCCATCTCCCTCTCCACCTCACTCACACTCTCCTTGTCAGTTTCTCACGCCATCCTCTTATTATTATTATTATTATTATTATCGAAATAAGTTTTAAAATAATTCAACTTAATAATTGATAATGTAAGCAGGAAAATGGGCAGATCTGTTACTGCTGTTGGTATTGTTTTTACTGTTACTGCTACTGGTATTTTTGTTACTGTTACTGCTGTTGGTATTGTTGTTACTGTTACTGCTACTGGTATTTTTGCTACTGTTACTGCTGTTGGTATTGTTTTTACTGTTACTGCTGTTGGTATTGTTTTTACTGTTACTGCTACTGGTATTTTTGTTACTGTTACTGTTGTTGGTATTTTTGTTACTGTTACTGCTACTGGTATTTTTGTTACTGTTACTGCTACTGGTATTGTTGTTACTGCTACTGGTATTTTTGTTACTGTTACTGCTACTGGTATTGTTGTTACTGTTACTGCTACTGGTATTGTTGTTAGTTACTGCTACTGGTATTGTTGTTACTGTTACTGCTACTGGTATTTTTGTTACTGTTACTGCTGTTGGTATTTTTGTTACTGTTACTGGTATTGTTGTTACTGTTACTGCTACTGGTATTGTTACTGTTACTGCTACTGGTATTGTTACTGTTACTGCTACTGGTATTGTTTTTACTGTTACTGCTCTTCCCTCTAACATTTCTCTCTCTCCCATCCTCTCTGTTTCCTTCCTCCGCCTTTCCCTTCTTTTCCCTCTCTCCTCCCTTCCTTCTTCCTCCCTCTTTCCTTCCCTCATTCCGTCCTTCACTCTCACTCCTCCCTCCTCCCTCCCTGCCTCACTTAAATTCCTGTCTTTCTCTTCCTCAAACTCTCTC
Organism: Birgus latro; assembly: GCA_018397915.1. NCBI lineage: Eukaryota > Metazoa > Arthropoda > Malacostraca > Decapoda > Coenobitidae > Birgus > Birgus latro. The sequence continues at coordinate 2,231 of JAGKTI010042598.1, forward strand.
TCTCTCTCTCTCTCTCTCTCTCTCTCTCTCTGCCTCCGTACCTCCCTCTGTCTCTCCCTTTTTTCTTTCTCTCCCTCCCTGTGGCTCTTTATTCCTCTTTTTTTTCATTTTTCCCTCCCTCCCTTTTATCACTATTTTCGTTTTCTTTCTTTCTTTTCTTTACACGTCCCTACCTGCTTTCTTCAGTTCCCTACTTCCTTCTTGCATCTCCCTCCCCTCCCTCCGCCTCCCTGCTCTCTCTCTACCTCTCCATACCTCCGTTTACCTCCATTATAGATGTCCATTTGGAGGTATGAGCCATCGTATGTGTGTGTGTGTGTGTGTGTAACTGATGAGGTTAAATGTGACAGCCCAGGCCTATCATCACCCTCTCCCCAGCCCTCTCAAGCCTTTCTCCAGCCTTACCTAGCCCTTCTTCAGACCTTTCCCGTCTCCCTATCCCTCTAGCTAGCCCCTGTCAGTCCTCTTCTTTCCTCTCCTCTTCTTACGTACCTCTTTCAGTTTCCTTTCTGTTAAGTTTCCTTCTCAGCTCCTTATGGTTTCTTACAATCCTCTTACGCCTCCTTCCAAATTCTTTCACAGCTTTCTTTCCTCTTTTCCTGGCCATTCTTTGCTCCCTCCCTCTGTCTTCCTCTTCTCTTCATTCACCTGCTTCCCTCTTTCAGCCCTCTTCATTAGTGTTTTAAGTCTTTCCTACCTTATTGTTTTCTTCCCCTAGCCCATCATTCTAGTCTCTCCCTCTTCTGTCCACCCATCCACCTCCTTGTCTCAGTACTGGTAATCTTTCCTCTTCTTTCCAGCTCACGCTATATCCTTCTCCTTACTCATCTTTCCTCTCTTTTCCTCCCCTTTTTTTCTTTCGTCTTCTGTCTTCCTGTATCCACTTGTTAGTACAGTAATATGTATGTTCTACCAGTAGTAATGTTCTAGGTTGGGTGTACGTGACCTAAATCGCTTACTTAAGTCTGGCCTAGTTCAAATTCGGGATGACAGAGTTGTTTGGAGAGGAGCGCGCCGACTCCTGGCAGTGAGTAAACATGACTGGCGAGGTGAGGGGTGGTGCTGTGTACAACTGTCTCAATACATTACCGTCACATCACCCTGGGCTTTGCTTTCTCCCACAGCCGACGAGTGGGAGAGCTTAACAAGTGGTGGTAGCCAGTGGGATACGTCATTTCACGTCTTCTGCGGGCAATCTCCGTTATTGCCCCCTTGCCCACCCTGCAGCTTCCGACGATAGCCTCCAGCCTCTGCAGTTTTCCTGTGTTTCTGTTACGGAATATCTTGTTTTGGTGTGGTTCTGCTGTGCTTCTGTTACGGGAATATCTTGTTTGGGTGTGGTTCTGCTGTGCTTCTGTTACGGAATATCTAACCCACACCAACCCCCACCTGACACCACACCGCCTCAGGAACAGTGAGCCTTGATCCACCACTAGCCTCACTACCTGCCTGAACTGCCAGTCCTATGCAACCCACTATTACGCTTTCACGCTGCACAGGCTTAGTGAATTTGCCCTCATAACCCCAACCAACCTCCCCAACCCCCACCATAGTGAATAGCCCCCAACCGCTGCCAACTCCATACGTCATCGACACCTCACAGCAAGCCGCCCTGACGTCACGCAAGACATCCCAACAAGCTACTCCACTCCTTTCTACAGAGATGGCGTGCTATCGCTATAGTGATCATATTATTCATTTTCTTCTGTTCATTATATTGCATTCTTTGTCCCTTATCTTTCGCTCAGTCCTACTTCGTTCCATTCTCGTCCAGTTATCTTCACGTTTCGCTGTACACATGACTCGTTCACTCCCATTCATATTCATTGTACATATACCATACTTCTTCATATGCTATACATATTTTCATTCATTCATTATTCATTCATTCCTCCTCTGTAAATGTGTGTGTGTGTTTTTTTTAAAGTATATCTCCCCCCAGTTGAATCTGCCAGTGAAAAAGATGATAATGTGTGTGATGATGGTGTAACGTGTTTACGTAGTGTGGAATCCTATAACCAGACTCAAGCATCTCCTCTGACTACTTCAACTGTTACCACTACTACTACTACGACTTTTGCCACTCCCACCACACCTGCCACCACCTGTACAAACCCTACCACTGCTGTCGCGGGTCCAGATAGATTGACACCAGATGCCCTATCATCTTCCCCAGCTGATTCTCTAAACCCCTCACAACCTCTGTCCCTACCTTCTGCTACAAGTACACCACCACCAACCCCGACACACACCACTGCCACTAAGCAGTCTCTTCTCACACACCATCTCAGCTTACTACAGTAACTACTTCCACACTTTCGCAACCTCACACTCTTCCTACGATGGCGACTCAGACCCTGCCTCCACAGTCCATATATTTGGAGAATGCTAACCGCCCCAAATTCACAGGAGAGGACAGTACAGTCTCAACCTACGACTTCCTCAGAGTGATCGAAACAGAAATTCGCAATCGGCAAATCACACCTGAACCCATGAAAGTCTCTTAACTTATGGGTCGGTTACAAGGCGCCTACGAAGATTGTCAGACATTCGATGCATGCCGCCAACACTTAATTCAACTCTGTCAACATTCCAATGCCGCATCTCTCAATGGTTTAACTAATCTCCTCAGACAAACGGAGGAGGATTTATAAATACCATTACAAGCTGCAAGGGTAATTGAGGCGGCCGCTGCGATGAAGGCTACGGGTTCTGAGATGCGCCAATTGTTGCCTGACAACGGGTACAAGACGTTGATGGCCAGCTTATGCTTACACTAGACAGTTTAAGAAATTTGCTGGGTTACCTAAGATTTATGAATTGGGTAACATATCGCTAGCGGGAAATAGTCCTACAGATTGGTTTTAATCCAGGTGACAAAACTGTTAATATCTCAAAGGCCATAGTACAAAGATGGGGATCAAACATCACTCGCCAGGCCAATACTCACACCTCAGCCTCTCACTCCGCGGGTACTGCGGCGAATGTACTACACACTTCCACCACTTTATCGGATTCCTCACGTTCGCGATCAACTACGAGAGGGAAACCCAGCACTCGTTCTCACTCACAGTACCGATCACCAGCCGGCGGTCGGGACAAGTCTAGTGTGCGACGAGGCAAACCATCCTCGGTAACGTCGGTCATCGAGAGTCCATTGGTGCCCGCAAACAAAGATGACATCGCTCACAGGGGCGGCGGCGCACACCTTCGCGATACCGCCGTCTTATATGCAAATATCACAAAAACAGTACAACTCACTCTACTGACGAGAGTCTTTACCGTAAGACACGCCAGTCAGGGGAAGAGCAGCGCCCGAATCGGAAGAATGTAACGTAACAACGAAAGATACGCTCGTACCAGAAAGTAAGGTAACAGAAGATCAACTCCCCATTCGCCAGGTAGGACCTATAACTTCTTTAGGCGTAGTTATTCTAGGATGGAGCGAAGGGGTACAAAGCTCCTTTTTCATGGACACAGGATCTATGGTAAGTTTGGTCTCTGACAGCTCGCTAAACAGCATTAGGGGAGCAAGTAAAAGAGTCGGTCTCTTCGAACCACCTGACATTCGCCAGTGCGGTATGGATGGTTCAGAGTTTCAGGTCAAGAGAGAAGTCATTTTAGAGGTACAACTTGATAAAGCCTTTTACCGCTGAATTTCATGTAACCAGCGATCTCAGATATCCAGCGGATACTCTTATTGGCTTCCCGACAAAGGCTAGTGGTAGTGTAGATATTAACGGGTTCCCAGTACCTAGCATGGTATACCCACGTCCAGTACACTCACAAATAAATTCAGTTATTCAGTCTCACATGACCCCATCATTACACGAGTGTAAGGAGGTAGGTACACCACTGCTTGAACAACCCAATTCACTAAAATCCAATAATACACCCTTACACCCTCTAAGCATTCAATGATGGATTCAACAGTGGATCATGCCAACCCTTCTAACAGTGACACAACAGCCGACCCAGATGCGTCTCATTTACCTGCCTCACACAGTTTGATGTTCTACGACGCGGAGAGACGAGACGTGCAGTAACAAATCAGTGCACAATATTGATACTGCATAAGTTTACCAAAGTCTCTGTTCGTGTTGTGGGTGCGAAAGGAGGAGTGGATGTACTAACCCTACCTGAGACGTGTGAATGGCTTAACTTATGAGTCGGCATTGCGCACTGTGCTGGAGGATAGCTGCTACCTGTACTCAGCCAGCACTACTAATGCACCACTTAAGCTTCGTACGAGGACACAGGACTTCCCACTCTCTGTTGCCAATGCGCGTTCAGTCTTTCCTCATTCATATTTTTTCTCCTGGCTGTGTGTTTCCTTGTACAGGTGTATGATATGTAGGAAGACTACTGGGCCTGTGAAACCTATGCCCAGAGTCGGACACACACACAAAAAAAAATCTGTATCGTATTTCTTATCTATAATCCCATTGCCTTTTCCCATTATAGCTTCAGCATTTCCCCTCATTTCCCCTCTTAAGTTTTTCCATTATAGTAGTTTTTCCTCTCAGTATATTTTCCTCTTAATATTTCTCTGCAGTTTCCCCCTTTTCTCTCTTTCCCCCCAATTTTTTTTTCAGTATTTCCCCTCATTCTCCTTCCTACTTTTTCCCCTGTTTACCAAAATTCTTATAATATTTCCCCTTATTTTTTCCCGTTTCTCAATATTCCCTCAGTATTTCCCCTTGTTTCCCGATATTAGTTCAGTATTTCCCCTCATTCCCCTCTTACTGTATCTCTGCCTTTTTGTCCCTATGGTAACCCCCTCCTTTTAGTAGTACACCTTATTTTCCCCTCAGTGTTTCTCCCATTCATTTTCCTCTCGTGCCTTAAATTTCAACACTGTTTCCTCTCTTCACCATTGCGTTATCGGCCAATATATCTCATTATTATTTTGTTTTCCCTCATTACCCCTCTTTCAGTTATTTGTATCTGTTTTTTCCCCACTGTTTCTCTTCCAGTTTCTCCTGTTTTTTCCTCTCCATGTTTCAATTTTTACTGTCATCGTTTTCTTTCTGCTTTTCCGCTGTTTCTTCCTTCTTTATCTCACAGCTTTTCCCTTCTGATTTATTTCTCTTTCTTTCCTTCCTCTCTTACAGTTTTTCCTTCTCCTCCCTCTCAGTTTTTACTCTCTCCGTTTCCTTTTCTCTCATTTATACTCTCCTCCCTCTGTCTTTCCTCTTTCTGCTCCTCTTGCACTGTTTCCCCTTTCACAGCATTTCCCCTTCAGTAGTGTATCCCGTCGCATTCTCCTCACAGATCTCTCTCTCTCTCTCTCTCTCTCACCCACACACCCACACTCAGATCTTCTATTTAAGTAACGAGTCTATTTTGAGAATTGTGGACGTTTTTGCAAGCTCTTAAATCGTACTTTCTTCAACCTTTCTTAGCAATGACATCTTTTGTTTATACATGTTACGTCAGGCGAATTTATCCAACTCTAGGTATAGATAGGTATTGTTAATTTCCTTGAAAAGTTTGTAATATCTCTTCCACAACGATTATTCTGCTGTACATTATTCTTCACTATCTTCTAGTATATTTGAAACGACTTAAATAACAGGCAAGACTATGTTAAGGTGTGATTTGAAGAATAAATCACTAAGGAAGAGGTATTAAGAAGTCTGCTATGCCTCCCACAACACGCCCCTTAGATAGACCCGTGGCGCCTTCATGTGGTGGCATTAATTTAAATAAACTGATCTCTGCTGGCCAGTTTTACAAGCGCCCCTCAGCTCTCTTCCTGTTCCCTTAAATAAAGATGGTGGACACAGAAGGTAATCTCTAGCCTGCATTCGTCTGTTTTTACGTCAAGATGAGCCTGGCACTAAAAGACCCCTCCATCAACAACCTAGACTTCTCGTAGCGTTAAACTAAATCTCTAAGTAACATCGTCACTTCAACAAGGTCGTTTATAGAGTTACTTTCTACTACCAGGCAACTTCACTTTACTGTGGGTAAGTCTCTCCCAGTGAATTTGTTTGCTTTCTCATAAATCTTGTGGACGCTTTATTCTCGCAGGGGGTGGCCACGAGAGAAGTAGCCTCCGGGAGTAAGGCACCTACAGTATAGCCCCTGAGATAGACCCCTAACCCCTTAAAACTCGGCTTATGACCAGGTGTAGTTAGCTTGGAGGGTTAATTTGACAAGCATCTAAGGATATTCATTCCTACCTGCTAACCAAGGCTCCCCGAATATCCTGCAACCACAACATATTACACAGGCTGTTTAAGTGGCCCAGTTCCGACAAGTGAAAGGGTGTAGAACTACTGTGGAAAAACATGTTACTGCCAGAATTGTGAGACCTGCCTAGACCCTTGCCGTCTCACTTATATGAAACGCTGAGAACTCGTGCCCTGAGCTGTCGATGCAAACTGTCTCTCGGTATGTCCACGGTCTCGCCATACAGACTTAAGATAAACTAAGTCGACCCCGTATGACTTTGACCCTTGACCTCTAGACACTGCTGACCTGTCCCTTCACACTGTATCACTGACAAAAGTTTGATGAATATCCGTTGAGGTATTCAGGAGAGAGCACGCCCCACATCCATATGACCTTTGACCCGTTGATCCTGCTGACCTAATCAGTTCATCGTCCTTTCATGCTGTATCACTGACAAAAGTAAGGTCGAAATCTGTCGCGGGATTCAAGAGATATCGCTCCCACAAGGATGACCTTAATATATGACCTTGACATTGGTGACCTAAACAGCTCATCATCCCATCATAATGTATCACTGGCTTGCAGTTTTTAATTTTCTTTTTTGCACACACGTCAGGGATAAGAAAAAATAAACATATCTACTTACCGTTTTCTTTTCATAGATTATAGTAGCACTCAAGTAAGGGATTCAAAAAACAAACAAAGACAAATCTATCCTTTTTGCTTAGATTTTAGTAATAGGCAAGTCAGGGGCAAGAAAACATTACATACCGTACATACCTATTTATTCAACTATCCATCCGTCTTTGCTTAGATTCCTGTAACACCAAATCCCGCTAGGCGTGAAAGCCAAACACAAGCTATCATTTCCTCTGCTCCACAAAACACTTCAAACTCGTAACATTTGCCTGGAGAAAAAGTAAGGTTACGTTTATTTATAGTACTAGGCTCGGTTACACATCTGTCTGTGCATCTGCCTATAGTCAGACGCAATAATCTCGTAAGGGGTGGCCGTTTGTCCTTGAGTTAGTTATTTTGCGTGGAGGGGCACTAACCTTCCGCCAATTCGCTTGTTGACGCCGAGGGAACAGGTAAGTTAAGCATTTTCTTCTAATTGCTTCAACTCAGGCATATTTTGTTACGAAAGAACACCCCCTCTTTTCCTTTGTTTCAACTGAAAGTAAAAATATTTGTAGTTTTATTGCTATAGATTATTGTTTAAGTATTTTGTTTTCTGACGATAATAAGAATATCCTGGTCTATCACATACTCATCAATGGTAACTGCTGCTGAAGGAGGTAATACATGAGGTGGGAAATATTAAACTGGTTACTGAGTTGGTAATGGCACATAGGGAGGGTGTACATGTTTTAGGAACTACGTTAAGGATCAGGATTTCTTATTACTGTCGGAAAATATACTATTTTCCGACAGTAATAAGAAATCCTGATCCTTAACGTATTAACAAGAGAAACTATCACAGGTAATTTCAGGTGATAGGTCGTGTTACAGTAGAAATGGACAAATACTCAAGGCTACTGTGTACTCCATTTCACCAAGTCTAGCACCGTATCACTGATGTCCTCAACACCTCTAGCACTGATAAAGATCCTCAGTAGTGGATTTACCCTTCGGTACTGCCTTTGTATTGGTTCTCAAGGTAATAAATAGAGG
>JAGKTI010042602.1:0-10083 GCA_018397915.1 Birgus latro
AAAAAAAAAAAAAAAAAACTATCCTCACTCTCAGCTCAATAAAACCCCTTATCCTCACCCTCGGGTCAATGAAGCCTCACCCTCAGTTCAATAAAGCCCCTCTATTCTCACCCTCAGTTCAATAAAACCCCTCTATCCTTACCCTCAGCTCAGTAAAACCCCCTATCCTTACCCTCAGCTCAGTAGAACTCCTTACCCTTACCCTCAGCTCAATAAAACCCTCTATCCTCACCCTCAGCTCAATAAAAGCCCCTAACCTCACCCTCAGCTCAGCAGAACCCCTTATCCTTCCTCTCAGCTCAATTAAACCGTCTATCCTCACTCTCAGCTCAGTAAAAAACCCCATCCTCAACCTAGCTCAGTAAAAACCTCTATCCTTACGCTCAGCTCAATAAAACCCTCTGTCCTCACCCTCAGCTCAATAAAAAACCCATCCTTACCCTCAGCTCAGTGAAACCCCCTATCCTCATCCTCAGCACAGTAAAACCCTCTATCCTCACTCTCAACTCAGTAACACCGTTTGGCGTTGGCTGGAACAATACCAAAGTTGTCCCAGTCATGAGAGAGGCTTATGTGTAGCTACGAAGAGAGGAATAATTATCCGGTTGTTAGGTAACGATTACGTAATACTGTGGACCACGATCTAATGGATAAGCTAATCATACCTTTGCTTTCTCTTGCGACCTTAACTTTTTTTCCCCCTTTTTTTCATACTTTCTCTGAACTCCAAGGCCTTCCAACCAACATCCTACTTTCTCTACATTCAGCCCCTTCGTCCCATGATGCATTTGTTTATTTCATGTCTCCTATCACTATATAATATCATTCAACTCTCTACTACTGAAGGGGATGCAGAAGGCTATATCTAACGACTCCAGTTCAACAAATCTCTCCCAAACTAATTTAAACTGTCTTAGATCGAAACACACCACAGTTTTCGCCTTTAAATATGTCTAGTAAGTAACAAGGCAGGTTTAAGGAAGGCTAAGTAGAGCACTAGAATATGAGGAAGGGAAAAAAAAAATATATTAACTAACCGGTCAGCCTAACGGTATCCCGCCATTAGGGTCAGTGTTGCCATCTCGCCGGGAGTGTTTTTATTTCACAAACTGGCTTCCTCGTTTTCGGCATCGATGTACCAAGCGTGCTAGTGTGAATTTGGCTCCATGGCAGTTTGTGGTTATGTCATGGTTGGTTTTGTGGAGAGAGTATGGGAGAATGTAGGTTAAATCTAGTTTGTTTTGGTGCCTGGCCTTGCCTCTGGTATCTTTGGCGGTCTGACAAGTTCATTCTACTTGCTTGGGCTCTTTCCCTCATTCACCTGCGTCTCGGGTTCCTAGGTGTTTTAGGGGAGATGCATGAACTAGCGATCTATTACTTGTTTTAAACTGGAACCTTGTTATAGGTGGCATAGGAGGCTTCGTAGCCTACAACCTCTTCCTAAACAATTTCCTTGCTACGTCTTAATTATACGCTGGTACGAGTAAATGATCGTTTTATTACTGACAGTTTTTATTTGTTACAACTAGGAGGATATTAAAGTACAACAGGCAAAATAAATCGCTGAAAAAAGACACTGAGAATATGACCCTCTGGCCCGTATTCTCAAACCAAGGCTTCCTAAAAAAAAAAAATAGTATCTCTTAAGCTCTTACCAACATGCCTGTGAATACGGCACTCTGGCAGTCTCATATAAGTCATGATATCTGCTGCATTCGATACTGACAAAATTTATATATACAAGAGAATACTAAGGTGTAAGATTAAGGTAGATTTAATAGAGAGCCTCCTAAGCCAACCTGAATCTGAAACCTAGATTTGTTTTTTAAGGAAGTACTAGACAGTTAAAGATTCTGGTCTGTTCTTTCCTTGTCCCTTCCACAAAAACATACGATCGGCGATAACTTTCTTCTCGCAACTATGATTTGTCTACGTAGGAGGAACAAGAGGCATGGAAATACTGCTCACTCTGCTTTCCTTGTTCTTCCTGCTAAAATAAATCCTCCTTACGACAGGGGGATGATCGTAATGTATGCCCTAGAAACTTGTATATGCAGCTAAACAATCAGGAGAGAAAGATATTGGTTTATTTTGACTCGTATTTCGTTAACGGTACGATGTATTTGCCGATATCAGTACTACAAATCCGTCTTCATCTTGTTTACACCGTTATCTGTCAGTGGATCTATGCTAACGTAGCCAGTAGGCCTGATAGTCAACTCACGGCCATCTTATAACTGTATTCCGGATGGTCATTCTCGCTCATCAATCAGAGAATAAATCTCGCCTTTGATTTAGATGGACAGCTTCAGTGAAACAGGTGGAAATCAAGCCTTTAGTGCAGTCACATCCATATGCTTACACACCCACCCACACACACACACACACACACACACACACACCAAGGGTCGTCCTCTGGTGGCCTAAGGTGGCTCACTCATACATTCTACTTGTCAGTTTATTTCTGCATATGCAAGTGAATCATAAGCAAAAATAACGAGAAGTAGAACGAAAAGCATATAGTTAAGGAAGAGGTGCTACAAAGGCTCATAACCCCACGACAAAACGGGCTTTAGAATTCCCGTCTTAATTCTTTCTCAACCCCTTATGCCGCCAGCCACTGTGCCAATGTTGCCAGTACAGTATGCCCAGAAGCATATGGTGCTATCGACACTTATAACTGCAATTTGTTTGTTCAGTCTTGCTCTTGACATGGATGGACTGTCCCACTAACTGGATGGATACCCTGGGTTAATGGTATATTAAAATCAGGCTCCAAAGACTCAAGGGCAGCTGAATAAAATAATCTGGTGTAAACCCAAATATGTTAATTTGATGCGGCCACGGCAGTGTTAATTTGTCTGGCGTTATCTCACTAACAGGACGGTACAATTACACATTATCAAGAATACGTCATTGTAGTGAAGGGGTAAAGTACCTGATGTCCTTGTTATGCTTGAGATCAGTCATACACCCTTGTAATTTGTATGGCTGACTTATGTCACTGACTGATTTTTTGTTAATTCTTGTTACCTGCAGAAGGTATTACTCAACTAAGGTTTCTCGTAATGAAAGAGATGATTAAGTCTATACTATAACCCCTCCCCCGTAAAAGCGCCCCCCTGAGCTGAATAAAACCATCTAAAGAATACGATATCAGAGTGAAGGAATTCAGGCCGATTTCCCAGAACGCTTGACACAACCAGCCACACAAATGACAGGAGTGTACGAGTACCTCTTGTTGGTTGTATGGCTGAGATAAGCACATCGATGGTCTAGTAATGACTGGGATTAATGAAGCATACAACCATGGTACGGATCACAAAAAGTACTAAAAATGTCAACCGTAATTATAAAAAAAAAAAAAATACACAATGCTAGGACAACTCTCCGATATTGCGCCAACCAATCAGCCGCTGTCAAAGATACGAGTACTTTACGTAAATAAGCAACGATTATTTCTGGGGTTTGGGACAAAGCACTTTTACTCCCTTGCCATGTATATAAGCTCTTTAGACACTATACGAACTCACATTCTGATGAGTCGTGAAACTTACCATATTGGCATTCCTTCAGTCTGGATAAATTTACGCACTGAAATATTCTTCTTTCATCATGCAAGAGGAAAACATTTGATGCTCTTAAGTTCTCCCGTCATTTAGCCTACACCGGCAACGTGAGACATATTTTTCCCTTGTTTTGAGATACAAGGTGACTGAACAAATGAAAAGCCTCAGCACACGTCCCAATCTGGCCACCGTCACTGGAAGGAACGTCTGTATAACTGACCCTTTGCTAGTTCTGAGCTACCAGGAAGCTCAAAATAGATACAGTGATAATTTTCGCAGTATCAGCTTATGCAGTGTTTTAAACACGCAAATATAAGGCGAAAAAATATCTACAGTGATAATTTTCGTAGTATCAGCGTAAGTCTCGTTCAAAGCAAATATCGTGTGAAAATAGCTTTGATACTATTAGCTGTAAACAAGAACATTAATGAGCCACTTCTCGACACTGTGAAGGGATGGATGGTCTTTGATGTGGTACTTTCCTTATTCATGGCAAATGGGAAGCATAACATTGTTCAGCATGTGCTTCTTACCGGTATAATGTCAAAGCTATTTTCACAAGATATTTTTTTTATTTCAAACGCGATTTGTGCTAATGCTATGAAAATAACCAGTGCCGATATTTTGACCCTCCTCGTAACCCAAAACTCGCGAGTGGTCAATTCGCTGCCGTTGATGCTGGCAATATCGAAATGTGCTGTGACTATTCCCTTGCATAGTCAATAACTCTCTTCTTAGTTCCGTCCGAAGAAAATTTAAAACTGGCGAAGTGCAATGAAAACTGTATGGCTACTTGTGTGTGTGTTGCAGATGGTTCGACTTTTTCTCTATGCATTCGTCAAATCTTAGGAATAAGCCCTATACCTGTGTGTCTCTTTTTTTGCCATTACATGATACAGTACTTCCCTACGTAATCTGACTTAAATCACCGTGTACTCCCTGTCTTTAGCCTAAAAAAAAAGAAATCCCGCCGTTTCGAAATTTCCCGAGTTGTGTCCTTGAGGGAGGCGATAGGAAAGGCGTGACTACATCCTCCTTTCACCCAGGGAGGAGGTAATGCCGAGGGAAGGATGACGGTGGTGATGGGAGATGACGCTGGCGATGTCCTCAAAAGTGAAAGTGCTTAACAGGACATCACCACACTTCCGGTTGTTGTCTGACGGTGGTGTGGTGTGGTGTGGTGTGTGGTGTGGTGGTGGTGTGGTGTGCGATGGTGGTGGTGGTGGTCCATTTGTGGTGATGACGATGGTAGTGGTGGAGAAAATGTGATGTGGTGATGGTGGTATTGATGGCAGTGGTGGTCAACTTGTGGTGATGGTAGTGGCGGTGAAATTGTGATGTGGTGGCGATGGCGATTAGTAGTGTGGTGATCGTGAGTAGATGATGGTGATTAATGACTGATGACAGTGGAGGTAGTGATGATAGTGAACCGACGATGATGACGGCAGAAAGATGACGATGATGAAGGAAAGATGAAGATCGAGATGATGGTGGTGGTGGTGGTGGTGATGGAGGAAAGATGACGATGATGATAAAGATGATGATGATGATGATGATAAAGGAATGATGAAGGTGGTGGTGCTGGTGTTTTGGGAAGTGAAAGTGCTCACCAGGGCATCACCACACTTCCGGTTGCTGTCTGCCTGTCTGTCTGTACACGCTCCACGAAGTCACGGCGAAACTAATGGTGATGTGGTGGTGTGGAAGTGTTGGGGACTGATTTTCATTGATGTTGTGGTGATATGTGGTGATAAGGTAGGGTTGTGGTGGTGTTAGGAAATTACTGCTGGTGATGTGGTGGTGTTCGGCATGAATAAAGTGCTGATGTTGTGATGTTAAGGAATGGGTGTTTTTGATGTAGTGGTGGTGTGTGGTGATGGTAGTTATAGAGTTGACTGTGGTTGATGTGGTGGTGTTAGGCGTGAATGGTGATGGTGGTGTTAGTTGCTGTGGTGATGACTGTAGTATTAGTTGCTGTATGGTGGTGATGGTGGTATTGGCTGCTGTGTGGTGGTGGTGGTGGTGGTGGTGGTTATAATGGTATTAATTGTTTGTGGTGGAGCTGGGCCGGGTACTGGTGGGGATAATGATAAAGGCTATTACAAAAGGAGTGTGTGTGTGTGTGTGTGTAGTATGCCAGTATGAAGTGTGGCAGTGTGAAGTGTGGCAGGATGTGGTGTGGTAGCGTGAAGCATGGCAATATAAGATGTGACAGTGTTAGGTGTGGCTGTGTCATAGCTTCTTGCTCTGCTTATTGCATGACATGTTCAGAAACTACAGTGACAATCATAGCAGAATTATTAGTTGTTGTGACCGCAAGGAGTTTTCTCAGCAGAGCAAAATCGTCAGGTGTTAGGCTGAATGAAGTATGGGAAGTGAAGATGCCTCTGTACCGATGATGGGTTGGTCAAATAATTAAGGTATATATTATTAACCCTTTGACTCGCACTGACCTTTAATGTTACACTGGCAGAACTGGCCGCTTCATCAGTCCGTCAATTGGCCACTTGTGAGTTTTGGGTCAGAGGGAAGTAAAAAATGTAGACAATGGTAACTTTAATAGTACTGGTCCAAATGACGATTAAAAAAAAAAAAACATAGTAAAATAATAATAATAATAATAATAATAATTGCTTGACTTAGTACCAAGAATTTGCTGAACAACGTTATGCTTTGCCTTAGCCGTAAATATGGAAAGTACAGTACCGAAGACAATCCATCTTTTCACACCGTTTTAGAAATGCCTTATTGTTTTCCTCAGTTACAGCTAAACCGAAGCACAACATTATGCAGCAAGTACCTGATATAATGTCGAGATATTTTCACTCGATATATTTATTTAGTTTCAACGTGATTTATATTGATACTATGAACGTTATCAATGGCGATTTTTTTTATCTGTCATATAGTCAAGCCCCAAACTCGAAAGTGGCCATGAATTAATTGTGCGATTTTTAATACTTCTCAACAAAATCGCAATAAAGAAGTAAATAGATACATTAATCAATTAATAAAATAAAGTCCTTCACAGCTAAAGTGGGCGAAAATTCACAAAGAAAAAAAAAAAGGACGAACATTATAAAAAAAGCAGGAAGGAAGACGATTAGGAAGGAAACATACCCACACTGTGTATACCGTAAAGCAACAATAATTAAAACAGCTTTATTACGTGGGTATACCTTCTTCCATTTGGGGGGAAAAATAATGGTACTCTGACATCGAAGGAAGTATATCTAAATGGTTTTGGAAATTTCGTACCGCCTCTCCATAAGCGATTGATTCAGCACATTACCCGGTATTAACACTCTTGTATGTTACTGCTGCAGTCCTGTATATGTTACCGGTACACAAGGAAACCTAACATACAAAAGACACCCGGGTGAAAGATGAAAGCTGGAAAATAAATCGCTCAGGAAGAGGCATTACGAACCCTCCGGCTCCCATGCCAACAAGAACACTGCCAAAAAACCCCAAGAAGAATAGGCCTACTTGCTCCGGCTCGTAATAAACAGACGTCAAGAAATTCCAACCAACCTCGGCAAAACTCAGACTGGTACGGATTTTGAAACTGAATAAATCGCTAAAGAAGAGGAACTACGAAGTTTTCGATCAGGCCTACACAAACTTATAACAAATAGAACGTCAGGAAAGGAAATTCCAGTCAACCTCAACGAAACTCAAGATCGGTATGGAATTTGGAAACGAGACGGAACCAGGATGGGGGAAGTCAGCGGAGGAAGTTATATATATTCGCGGTTTTGCCGGAGGGGAGCACGAAAAGACCAGCAGAGCTCCTACAACACACACACTTCCCTAAACAAAAACATCTCTCATGGCGTCAGTCCGTGTGGGCCCGCAGGTTTCTCCAACTCTGTTCAGATCCGCGCGAGTGACCTTGGCTTTGGCTGCGACTCCATCTTATTTTTCTCAAATTTTCTGGCTTACTAACACTTCTGGCGTTGTATTACGGCTTGGAGGTTTGTATCAATGTAGGGTTGTGGAGTAGGTGAGGAAGGTGTAGCTGTGTGAGGCGTGTGAGTGTGGTGGTGAGTGTGTGTGAGTGCGGTAGCGGTTGGCGGGAATGAGGTCAGGCGCTGTGGCCACCCGGATTTTGACTCCGTGTCCCATGAAGCACTCACTTCCCTACACCTAGCTAATCTTCACTGCCTCATCCTCATGTCATTCACGCACACGCGTAAACGCACATGAAACTATTCTCAGTTTGAAAAGAAAGGTAGTTCTGACTGAGAACTGTCTCGATGTTTGAAGTCCAGAAAATATATCCTGTGGATATTATTGGAAAATTAAGCTAGAGCTCATTTGGTTCACGCTTTACAACACACATATACACACACACACACACACACACACACAATCAGCCATCCCATAGGAGTGCCAGTTTTCCTGGCACTATCGCATGTTGCCACAGTCTCTAGTATCTCCAAATATCAATACTACTGTAAGTAATTTGCTTGTTATTTAAGGGCTGAATGCTAGAACGAAGCACTATTACTGCATTTTGTCAATGCTTTATCTGCGAATAGCAGGCACTAGCCTTACTGCTGTAGTCAGTATGATATGAGGTACAGTAATATACTATAGCGCAATTTCCGGAAGAATTAGATGCACATTGTGTATAGGTGACGTATACGAATATATCCCGTAATCTCACGACTACACCACCTCAACTATAGTGAGGACGGTGTAGGCGTTGGTGCCACCTGCTATTGACCGCTCGTGGTTCCATTTCGCTGGACGTGGGGGAAAAAAAGCACAACACAAGCGTTACTTATTTCCTCGTTGGCGACACACACACACACACACTTCCTGCGTGGTGAGGGGTGTGTGCATTGGCCAGGCGTGGTGTGGACGTCAAAATGGTGAAGGAGGGAGACTTGGCAACCATGGGGAACTCACCGCGCGGCCTCCCATGCAAGACGACACTGTTCCTCTCCTAGTTTTATATACCTGCTACGTTCCTTCTCTCTGCTTCTAAAATACACGATACCTATCTTCACTCTGTCTCTCCAGTTCAATATACCTGCCATCTTCCGTCACCTGTCTCCAGTGATTCTAACAATATTCCTTCGGTATATCATTACTCCACCCTGAATACCCGTCTCTGTTCCTGTTTTTTTTCTTTTTCATAATACTTGGTACCTTTCTTTACTCTGCCACAGCTCCTATATACCTCAGTTTACTTCCATATACCTGCTACTTTCCTTCATTCTAATGTATCAGTACAGTACTCCGCATACTTGCTTTTTTCCTTACTAGTTTTATAGGCATGTTAACTTGTTCATTCTCTCTCTGCTTCTGTATACCTGCCAGGTTCCTTCACTACCACTACAGTACAGTGCAT
This sequence comes from Birgus latro, assembly GCA_018397915.1. Lineage (NCBI taxonomy): Eukaryota > Metazoa > Arthropoda > Malacostraca > Decapoda > Coenobitidae > Birgus > Birgus latro. The sequence continues at coordinate 8,932 of JAGKTI010042602.1, forward strand.
ACATGTCTCTGTACTTCATTAGTTTTACAGCATTACTTACTACTTTCCATCACATTATCTCTCCGCTTACCTCTACTGTATATACCTGCCACTTTCCTTCATTATATATCGTTCTGCCTCTATACGCTGACCGTCCTTCTTTATATACGGTACCTGCCACCCTCCTTCACATATTTCACTGCACTCTGAATGGCAAGAACACACACACACACACACACACACACACACACACACACACACACGATAACCACATTTCTTTAAGGAGGTTTGGAGTGTTAACTGATCATCGGTATCGAATTGATGAGACTTTCTGACCCCTTCACCACAAGGGGTCTTAGCCACAATCACTGGCAGTAAGAATGAACTGTATTAACACCGTGCTGAGGGGATTGGATAAAGCGAAGTCGTGCATCCGTTCGTGACAAATTTGACACACCACATCAGAGCCGTTCTTTCACCTCTAATGCGGTGGTAAAATCGTATATCAGTCACTCATTCAGGGCTTCATGTCAGCATATATATTGTTAAACGTGAACGACTGACGAGTGGCGTGTCAGACTCGCCACGAACGCCTTCATGGATTCGCGTTAGCCTACATCTGCTCTTCTTCGGTACAATGACGTCTGTTTTATGTTATCATCCCCCGTCTAGTTTATAAGGGACTACATCGCCTGAAATTTCTTACACTAGTTCATTTATGCTCAATCACGGCAGCGGTGAGTCCGAGATGGTAAAAGTATGTTGTATTTTGGCCGTGATTTTCTAGTGCCATGAATTGCTAAGTGGAAATTTTCACCATACGCAGTACATACAGAAATCACTTTTAATTAGGATAAAAGCATTTCGGCACGATGCACTATTATATCCTTAAGATAAACATAATTTCACTTGTGGGTGTAATTAACTCCTTCAGCCACAGATCTGTTTATTACCAAGCGGAGTTCTTCAGCTTAAAACAGTATCCTTGTAGTGATGGGGCAAATGAAGGTTATTTGCCTAAGCTGAAATAAATGATCTAGAAACAAAGATAAGTACAAAAATACAATGTAGATGCGGGACCATTAGGACAGTCATGTGGGGCTTGGATGGTCTACTGGAGTGAGGAGAGAGAGAGAGAGAGAGAGAGAGAGAGAGAGAGAGAGAGAGAGAGAA
>JAGKTI010042605.1:0-10083 GCA_018397915.1 Birgus latro
ACCCAAAAAAAAAAATTTTAATGCCTTTAGCTTGCACAAGGGTTTTATCTAAGTCAAAATTCTTCCTCTACCACGCGATCTACAACAATCTGTATTACATGCAGGTCCTCATTATTGTACGGTATGTTTAAACGGGACATTGGCGCAACAGACTTTTCCCACCAATCTGACCGACGACGAAAGTCGAACCAGGTTTCTTCGAAATGCGAGCTGAATATGCTGTTTAATATACCACCGTTTTCTGCCTGCTAACTCCATCTTTCCTCCCTCCAGTTCCCAATTCCCTTTCCACATCCCGCCTCTCAGTAATGACTATTAGATTGCCTTTTTGCGCCTCTCACCAGATCACCATACTATACCCATCCTCCTTTCCCTGCAGCTTCCCTCCCCTCCCTCTTCTCTACATCCCCCCTCCCTTCCCAGACCCCATTTCCACTCCCACTAAACTTTTCCATACCCACTACCCCTTCCCTCACCAGCTACCCCCTCCCCCTCCTCCCTACCCCATTCCGTCCTTGGCTCATTATAGTTTTCCCTTCATATTCTACCCATCTTTCTGAATTGCTCAACCCTCCTCTAGCTCAACAGCCCTGCACCAAGCACATTTGCTCCTCTTTTCCTCTCACCCTATCTTTCTCTCATTCAACCATTTTCTTTTACTACTCCCCTTCCCCCTTTCCTCGTCCTCCTTCCTTCTTCCATTCTACCATTCTCACTTAATGGTGTCCTCTCTTTCCCCTCACCCTCCTCCCTACATCAATTCCGCCATTTTCTCCTACTATTACCAACTTCTCCTTTACTCCCTAACGTTTTTTCTAATATTTACCCTCACCAGCCTATCCATTCCTTAAACTTTCCCTATCCTTTTGCATTTTTCATCTCTACTCTCTTCTTATAAGTCTTCTTATTCTCCTCCTTTAGCCCCCTCAGTTTTTTACCAATCAATCTACTGTGCAGTTTTTTCTTACCAAAAGTACCTTTCAACCTATACGCTCATCTCGACAGCCTTATATCTCCCTGCAATTCCCCTAAGTTTTCAGCTTTAACTTTTCATTCCCTATTTTCTTCCCACAATCTCTTGCTCTTCTCCCTACCTCCTACCCTACATATAACCCATATCTACCCTTACTTCCAGCCTAACCTGAAACTCTACCCTTCCCTGACCAATGACCCTCGCATTCAGCACCCTCCCACCAAACACTTTAACCCGCCCCGTCCCCCCGACGTACGATGAACGTCAACTTTTTTTTCACGCTGAGACCCCCCGACGTGCATTGTACGTCATGCAATTGAAAAGCCAATCATTTGCACATTTTCCAAGATTTGTGGGTGATTTTTGGTAGGCATATGTGGGAGACCTTCCTCTATCCCCAGCCAGGCAGCGACACTGCCTGCCCTGTGCAACCCCCCCCCCCGGGGGATACGCCATTTTCTCACAACTCACCTGTTAGCAGTGACCCGGCCAGTAAAGACACATAACACCATGGTCTCTCCGATGACGAAATTCAAGGCGAAAGTAATTCCTGATGTGGAGAACAAAGATCACGTGGCACCAGAGTTAGAAATGAACAGAAGTAATGAGGAGGTAACATCGCCAAGGAAGTTTTTTTTTTTTTATGCAAGGAAGAAGGAACCAAAGGCCATGAGCCAGTAAACCGTTCCTTCCAAGAATATACAAAAATAACACAAAAGAGAGCCAAACTCAAGACCCATTCATTTCGAGATGCCTGGACACACTGCGTTTGAAAAACTGGAGATTAGAGGAAGTAGGAAATACAGACAGAGGAAGACAGTTCCAGAGTTGACCAGTTGCATAAATGAAGGACTGGGAGTAACGGTTAACTCTTGCATTAGAGAGTTGGACAGAAAAGGGATGAGAGTTTGTTGCTAGACGGGTACTACGTGCCCGTCATAGAGGTGGAGGGATGCAAGTAGACAGTTCAGAGGAACAGTGGCCATTGAACTAGCGATAGAAAAGAGATAAAGATGCAATAGTGCGGCGAAGAGACAGAGGTTGAAGGGAGCTAGTAAGAGGAGGAGAGTTAATGAGATGAAAAGCCTTTGACTTCACCCTATTGAGATGGTCTGTATGTGGGGATCCTCCCCACACATGAGAGTTGTACTCCAAACAGGGGCGAATAAAACCCGTGTATAAAGTCAACATCTGTGTAGGGGTAAAGAAGGTTCGGAGTCGGCTTAGCACACCTAATCTCTTGGAAGCAGATTTCACAAGAGATGTAATATGTTCTTTCCAATATAAATCCCGAGTGAATGAAACCCCATGCATGTTCCAGGATGATGTAGGAACGAGCTGCACATTATTAAACATCAGCGGGTACTCCTGTGGAAGGTTTTGTCTGGTTGATAGGTGCAAGAACTGAGTCTTCGATGCATTAAAAATATCAAGATTATTTTTACTCAGTCAGAGATACGAGCCAAGTCAGACATTAGGTGTGCCATAACATCATCCCTTGTTTGCTGAAATAACTGCCGAGATGGGCGTTGCGGGAACCGAATGGAAAGGTGAAGGGTGGAATCATCAGCATATGAGTGGATAGGGTTAGATGTACAGCTCAAAAGGTCATTGATGAATAAAAGGAAGAGAGTTGGTGATGGGACAGAGCCCTGAGGAACACCACTGTTGATATGTCTAGGAGAAGAACAATGGCCGTCTACAACAGCGGCTATAGAACGACCAGAAAGGAAGCTAGAGATGAAGGCACAGATAGAAGGATAGGAACTGTAGGAGGGCAGTTTAGAAATTAAAGATTTATGCCAGACTCGATCGAAAGCCAATGAGATGTCAAGCACAATGGCAAAGCTTTCGCCAAAGTCCCGAAAGATGGATGACCAGGAGTCTGAAAGGCAGGTGAGAAGATCGCCAGTGGAGCATCCCTGACAGAACACATACTGACGATCAGAAAGAAGGTTGTGATAGGTAAGATGCTTTAAAAATTTTCTGTTAAGAATAGACTCAAACACTTTCGAGACACAGGATGTTAAAGCAATTGGAAGATAGTTAGAGGGTTGGGAATGGTCACCCTTCTTTGGGACTGGCTGAATGAGAGCAAACTTCAAGCAAGAAGGAAAGGTACAAGTTGACAGACAAAGGCGAAAGAGTTTACCTCGGCAGGGTGTAAGCAGAGAAGCACAGTTCTTGAGGACAACAGGAGGGACCCCATCAGGACCATATGCCTTGTTAGTATTGAGGCCAGTGATGGCTGAAAATACATCAGCTGAAGAAATTTTAATGTCAGCCATGAGGAAGTCAGAGGGAGGAAGTGATGGAGGAACAGCACCGGAATCGTCTAAGGTGGAATTGGAGGAGAAAGTCTCAGCAAAGAGATCTGCTTTATCAGTAGAAGAAATAGCTACAGAGCCATCAGAGTAGAAAAGAAGAGGGAAGGATGATGAAATAAAGTTGTTAGAAAGGTTTTTGGCGAGGTGCCAGAAGGAGCGTGAAGAATTTGGGTTGGAGAGTTGGGAACATTTAGTGCGGATGAAATTATTTTTAGCAGAACGAAGAACAGACTTAGCAGATTCTGGGCAGAAACATAAGAAAGATGTGATTCAGGGGTGGATTGCCTCCGGTACCTTTTGTAGGCCCTCTCCTTGTTGCGGACAGCTTTAGAACAATTGTGATTAAACCAAGGCTTTTTTGCATTAGACATATGAGAAAGGAATGTATGCTTCCATGCCCGAGAGAATAACCTCCGTAATGCGTAAGGCACATGCAGATGGCTCCCGGCCATGGAAGTAATAATCATTCCAGGGAAAATCAAAGAAGTACTGCATGAAGGCCTCCCAATCCGCAGCCCCAAAGTGCCACAGACGACGTTTCTTTGGAGGATCCCCAGGCTGCACCGGAGCAATAGGACAGGTTAAGATAATAAGGTTATGATCGGAGGAGCCCAACGAAGAGAAAAGATTAACAGTGTAAGTAGAAGGATTAGTTGTAAGGAAAAGGTCAGGTATGTCAGAGCTCTCTCCAAGGTGATCAGGGATACGGGTAGGGTGCTGTACAAGCTGCTCTAGGTCATTAAGGGTAGAAAAGGTATAGGCTTTTTCACCAGGTGGATCAGTGAAAGGAGAGAACCAAAGGCGGTGGTGAACATTGAAATCTTCAAGAATGGAGATTTCAGAGAAAGGAGAAATGTGTTCCATCGTAGATGTAAGATAGTTGAAGAATTTTTGATAGTCAGTAGAATTAGGCGATAAGTAAACAGCGCAGATATATTTAGTCAGAGAATGACAGGAGAGCCGAAGCCAGAGAGTAAAGAATTCAGAAGATTCAAGTTCATGAACACGAGAGGAAGATAGGTTGTTGCGTACATATACAGAACAGCCACCTTTGGCTTTGAAATGAGTATAGAGAAAGTAGGCGGATACAGAAAAGAGTTTGCTGTTGGTTGCCTCAGACAGCTGAGTCTCCGTTAAGAAAAGAAAGTTAGGTTTAGAGGAGGAGAGGTGGTGTTCCACGAAAGAAAATTTGAGGAGAGGCCGCGAATGTTGCAGAAATGAAGAAGAAGTGTCAGACAGTGGTTCCAGGCATGAGTCATCACCGGGAGAGGGGCAGATGGTGAGGGCATTTTCGGTCCCCCGCCCCCTGGGGACTCCGAGGCACTGTTAGTTTTTGCCATTTTTTTCTAGATTTTCAAAAGGTTGTGTAGTGTGTATGTAGTTTGGTGGTGACAGTTAGAGAAACTTGTATTGGAGAGCATGCTGGCCTACTCTCCGTGTAACTGAAACACTGAAAAAGTTCAGCAAAGGCGGATGGTCGGGAACTAGTCCCGAGGGCTGATGAAACGGGAGCTCCAGCTATCCTTATCATCAGCTTTCCATCCACCTCGGGAGTACTGCCCTGTTCTACTGGTGTGTTTGGTGAGGGAAGAACACTTGTAGCGCCTATATTATTGTGTGATAAGCAATATACTCTTGTACTACATATAAATTCGTACCAAATAAATAAATATCTACAAGGCTGAGTGGTTTTGGTTGAGTTTCCCTCTCATAGGGAGCGTCTTTTATGAAGCGCGGCATCATAGAAAACAGTAGCAGGTGAGGGACCTCTCACCTGTTTAGGACATTTTTAGCTTCAGATGAGCGCTTTCTCGCTGAATTTTCGATGTTTCTCACCAAAAGCAGAGGTTTGAGCCCAAGAAGGACAAGTTGAAAATCGGTCGGGTTCTGGAGGTGGGGTGGGTAAAAAAGTGGTCGGTACAGGGCGGGTTAAGCCCCTCGTACCTCTCCTACTATACCACTACACCCCTCACCCACAAAACCCTTTTAGTCAGCCTCTGCACCTCCACACCCGCCCCACCTGTTGCATCATACCCTTTCTTTCATCATACATCTGATCCTATCTTCTTTCTTGCCATCCTTATCACTCATCCAGTCACCCATCCATCACCCCTCCTGCCAACCTAATATACCTGTGCCATTTTCCTTACCCCAGTACCCCTCTCATAGCACCTCCCTCCACTCTTCCACCGCCACAACTCCCAAAATCCCCCTCAGTAGTCTCCTTCCCCCTCCCCCCCGCCTCAAAGTCACTCCTTCATCCCAATCACCCTACTCTTCACTCCTACCATCCTTGTTACCCCCCTTCTCTCCATGTCCCACTCCCCTCTCACCCATAAGCCCCCTTATTCTCTCCCTCATCCTTCATATTTCTACCAACACACCCTTCCCCTCACCTTATCTATCACCCCTCCCTCAAATCACAGAGATATCCCTCAACTGCTTTTCTCATTATCCTGTTCCTCTCTCCTGTCCTCCTTGTAGTAGGCTATTCACTTCCCCCCTGACGACTCCCGTAACCTTCTAAGCCAGTATATTCCCACCTCCCTTACCCACTCTACACCTCCATATTCCCCATTCTGCTATTTGCCATCTCAGTCACCTCCATCCCCAGCAACCTACCGTTTAATTCATCCCACCCCTCACCCCCATCCTTTTTTTCCAGCCAGCGTCCACCCCTTTACCATTCCCCACACTCTTCAAGCCCCAAACTCCTTCTCTACCAATCTCCCAACCCCTATACAACCCCTCTACCCTAAGTAAGTTCCCCTATCCAAACACGCTTACTCCCCCTACCCCTCCTCCTCCACTTCTTTCCGTCAGTGAGGCCCAGATTGCACTTTTTCACCTCCATAACCCTTACATAAAAGATTTTCCTGCTCGTTTTCCCTTGGATTCACTGATCCCAGTTAGCATCAGCAGCTGAGGTATTTATAATGTCTCTCTCTCTCTCTCTCTCTCTCTCTCTCTCTCTCTCTCTCTCTCTCTTCTATTAATTTATTTCTATATACTGTATCTATTACCTTATGTATATATCTATATCTCTCTCTACACCTATATATCCAAGGTATCTGCTTTCTTTGTATTGTTACTTGTGCCAGAACTATTCCTTCCACTTTTTCTTGTCCATTTCTTTCTCTACCCTCTCTCTCTCTCTCTCTCTCTCTCTCTCTCTCTCTCTTCATATATTCTTTTTATCTGTTTCTATATATCTATTACCTTATGTTTTTTTTTAACCAAAGGCTGAGCCTGCAGAACAGTTCCACCCAAGGAAGAAAAAAACTTTACAAAAGTGAGCCAAATTCAAGATCTATTCATTTCATGATGCCTGGACACACTGCGTTTGAAAGACTGGAGATCATAGGAAGTAGGAAATACAGAAAGAGGGAGACATATCCAGAGTTGACCTGTTGCATAAATGAAGGACTGAGAGTAATGGTTAACTCTTGCATTAGAGGGTTCGACAGAAAAGGGAATGAGAGTTTGTTGATAAACGGGTGCGAAGCACCCGTCGTAGAGGTGGAGGGATGCAAGCAGACAGTTCAGAGGAGCAGTGACTATTGAAGTAGCAATAGAAAAGAGATAAAGAGGCAACAGTGCGGCGAAGAGATAGAGGTTGAAGGGAGCCAGTAAGAGGAGGAGAGTAGATAAGACGAATAGCCTTTGACTCCACCCTATTGAGAAGAGCTGTATGTGTGGAGCCTCCCCACACATGAGAGATGTACTATAAACAGGGGCGAATAAAACCTGTGTATAAAGTCAACAACTGTGGCACCTTGGACCTGCGGATTGGGAGGCCCTCAGGCAGTACTTCTTTGATTTTCCTTGGAATGATTATTGCTTCCATGGCCGGGAGCCATCTGAGTGTGCCTTGCACATTACAGAGGTTATTCTCTCGGACATGAAAGCATACATTCCTTTCTCATATCCTTTGACTAATGCAAGAAAGCCTTGGTTTAATCACGCTTGTTCTAATGCTGTCCGTAACAAGAAGAGGGCCTATAAAAAGTATTTGAGCTAACCCACCCCTGAATCACATCTTTTTTATGTTTCTGCCTGGAATCGTGCTAAGTCTGTTCTTCGCTCTGCTAAAAATAATTTCATCCGTAATAAATGCTCTCAACTCTCCAACTCGAATTCTTCCCGCTCCTTTTGGCACCTTGCCAAAAACCTTTCTAACAACTTTATCTCATCATCCTTCTTTCCTCTTTTCTACTCTGATGGCTCTGTAGCTAATCGCTCAGACTTTCTCCTCCAATTCCACCTTAGACGATTTTGGTGCTGTTCCTCCATCACTTCCCCATTCTGACTTCCTCATGGCTGACATTAAAATTTCTTCAGCTGATGTATTTTCTGCCATCACTGGCCTCAATACTAACAAGACATATGGGCCTGATGAAGTCTCTCCTGTTGTCCTCAAGAACTGTGCTTCTGTGCTTACACCCTGCCTAGGTAAACTCTTTCTTCGCCTTTGTCTTTCAACTTGTACCTTTCCTTTTTGTTGGAAGTTTACTCTCATTCAGCCAGTCCCAGGGAAGGGTGACCATTCTTAACCCTCTAGCTATCGTCCAGTTGCTTTAACATCCTGTCTCAAAAGTTTTTGAGTCTATTCTTAACAGAAACATTTTAATCTGTCACATCCTGACCGATTTTCCACCTCTGACCCCCCCCCCCCAGTCCCGACCAATTTCTTTTTTTTTTTTTTGGCTCAAACCTCCGCTTTTGGTGACAAACATCGAAAATTCATAGAGAAATCGCCCTCCTGAGCTTATAAATGTATGACAGTCAGCCTTACCTTTTCATGCTCTCTCAGTGTACCTGGCTTCAAAGAAAACGATCTATAGGAGGGTTAACTAATTCAAGCCACCTTAAATTACACGCAGTATTTACTTATTTATTTATTTGGTGCGAATTTATGTGTAGTACAAGACTATATTGGGTTTCGCACAATAATATAGCAATATAAGCATTGTTCACTCACCAAACATATCAACATATGGCACCTTCCTTTAAGACATTACCATCTCATCACTTCTGTTTGTTTCTTTCTCTAGCATCTTTATTTCTTTGTCCTCCACCTCTGGAATCACTTTCACAGTGAATGTCGTCATTGGAGAGACCGTGGTGCGACATGTCTTTATACTGGCCAGGTAACTGTTAAGGGGTGAATTGCCGAGTGTTGGTGGGAGAGGGGAAGGGGGTTAGGTGGGGCCAGGTAGTATCCCTGCTTGACAGTGGGTAGAGGAGACCTGCCTACCAAAAATCACCCGTGAAACTTAAAAAATGTGCAAATGAATGACCTTGCAATTTCATAACACATGGGTACATCATCGGCTGTCACCGTGACAAAACGTTGCGACATACTCATACGTCGTTGGGACACCTCGGGCTAAAGCATATTTCCTATCACAACCTTCTTTCTGATCGTCAATATGGGTTTCGTCAGAGATGCTCCACTGGTGATCTTCTCACCTACCTTTCAGACACCTGGTCATTCTCTTATCGGGTCTTTGGCGAAAACTTTGCCATTGCACTTGACATCACAAAGTCTTTGGTTAAGTGTCCCTCGCACTGGGATCGTATTTTATGGAGCGCGGCATGATAAAAAACGGTATCTATGTGAGGGATCTCTTACCTGTTTAGAATATTTTCACTTCAGGTGAGTGCTTTCTTGCTGAATTTTCGATGTTTCTCACCAAAAGCGAAGGTCTGAGCCCCAAAAAAAAAAGTTGAAAATCGGTCGGGTTCTGGGGGCGGGTTGGGTAAAAAATCGGTCGGGACTGGGCGGGTTAAGGTTTAATAATAAAGTAGTTTTGGCATCTTCCTACTCTTCCTGTTTCTTCTTTTTGTTATGCCTCATCTCTTCCTCATTTGCTTATTTCTTCTCCTCCTCCTCTTCTTCTTCCCCTGCCACCCCAATTCTGAGATGAAAGAGGGGAGACTGTGGACTCCTTCGAATGAAAACACTACATTGTAAGATTCAATCCCATTTGCCCATCTACAAAATATTTTACACCTGTCCCAGTTCGTATATTCAAGCCCCTGACCATTTCAACGATAGGACAATGCCTCGCCGTGGCAGAGAAGCTTGTGTATCCCAGTGAGCAGTGGAGTTGTACTAGTTGGGTACAAACAAGGGATGAGGCTATGGCACACCTAATGTCTGACTTGGCTTGTATCTCTGACTGGGGTAAAAGTAATCTTGTTGTTTTTAATGCATCAAAGTCTCCGTATCTCTCTCTACACCTATATATCCATGGTATCTGCTTCCTTTGTTTTGTTACTTGCGCCAGACATATTCCTCCCCCTGTTTCTTGTCCATTTTTTTTTCTACCCCACATCTCTCTCTCTCTCTCTCTCTCTCTCTCTCTCTCTCTCTCTCTCTCTCTCTCTCTCTTTTAAACTCTACTACTGGTACCTTTTTGGAACTGCCTTTCTCCATTCCATTCTCCTTAAACCTATTTCCCTGTTTAGTCTCTCTCTCTCTCTCCTCATACAACTGACGAAGGTTCTCCAGTTTAGTCTGCACTACCATATTTCCCCTTTACTTTCACACCTGCTCTTTATTCAGATCTGTTTTCTTCATGTGTTGTTTACGTTCATTTTCTGCGCGTTCGTTTAAAAATTTACTCGTTCTGTTCTCATTTACATTTTCTGTGCTTTTTTTGGGTGGCCTCTCCTTTTTTGGTAGGTTTCGATATGTCTCCCGTCATCTCTCCTATTATTAATTAATTTAATTTTTAATCTTCAGTATATTTTGTGGTTTCACTTGTATTATTTTTG
>JAGKTI010042607.1:0-10083 GCA_018397915.1 Birgus latro
CGTCAGCCCAGGGACCCTCGATGCTCTGGGGAGATTGACGCGATAGTCACTATGTGTGTCGCGACGGCTCGAGCATTTTGCGGTGGTGATAAGGCGGTGATGCTTGTTCTTCTCCCACAGATTTTTTAGAAGAACGGGCTTCCGCGCATTGTCATCCCGCAGTGCTTTGCCCGCGATACCCATACTGCCCCACGCCAGGAGCGTCGCGCCACCAAGCTGCAGCCTCCTAGACCCCGCCCAACACCGCGGATCAGGCTGCAGCTCGATGCTCCTCTCAATCGAGCTACTGCTGCCACCGCCACTACCGTTGCTGCACCGCCTGCCGAGACAGCCCAGCCAGCTCCTACTGTTGATTCCCTCTGCTCGCCGTCAGCAGCCGAGGAAAGGGCTCCTTCTCCCGTCCCCTCCACTGACAGGGAAGAAGTGGACCTCCCGCCCTCGACTCCTCCACCTGCTGTTGATAGCGAGCCGAGGAGAAAGAAGAAAAAGAGGAAGGGGAAGAAAGGCGGGCCTCCACCACCGGTTGAGATGGAGACAGACCATCCCACGTCTCCTCCACCATCTCCACCGCCTGCCTCCACCACCACCGCTCCTCCACCTCCACCGCCTGCCTCCACCACTGCTGACCGCCGTCAGGAAGTCTTGGCCCGACTCCCTCCACTGAGAGAGGAAACTCGCGTCCATCTCGAGTCTCTCTCAGTGGATCAGATCTTTGAACAGCAAGATCGGTACCATCAGGCCAACTTCTCTGACGTGACGGACTCCCTCTACCGCCTCCACCGCTGTCAGCAGTTTAACGACCGCCACACCGCCACGCCGAGTGTCTGCTTGTGACGAGCGAGAGCCACGCCGACGACGTGGCCATTTTAGACTACGTCGTCCGCGCTATTTTAAAACATCACGGTCTACACTAGCTGAAGCTAGTTCACCTGCCTTCCATCTGCAGTTCACCCACTACGGGCTCTCCACCCTGAGCCCGTGCCACATCCGTGTGGCAAATCTTATCATCATCATCATCTATCCATTTCCCTTTGTAGTGGTTAATGTATTATTTGTATCAGGGATTACACTTTGGATTACATGTTTGTAAGTTGGTTTATGCTGTGTTTTTGTATCCTGTCCTCTCTCTAGTATACTGACCTGGTCTTGAGAAAGAACCCCGCTATAAGTCTGCGTACTTGAGGTGCGAGAAGTCGACCCTCAGAGACGTGGCAGGTTAAGCTCCTACCACTCGCATACGTATCTGAGGGACAAGTAGATGAACATGATTCAAATACGTAGCATAGCACTGGTGGCTAGCGGTGGTTCTTGATCCAGTCAGAAGGGAAAGAAGGACAGGGCATTTTTTTCAAAATAGCAGTCAAACCACACGTACCCCTACCAAAGTTTGACCCAGAACAGTGTGACATTACCACTTACCTAGAAATGGTCAAGCCATTATCAGACATTGGCTTCGACAGTGATAAACAGAAAATGGCTGTTACTCTGCCCCACCTGGGAAAAGCGGTAGCGAATATCGCACCTAAAATCGTCCCAGACCTCACATGGCCTAGATTTGTGAAAATTGTGTTGGAGGCCATCACCCCTTCATTAGAAGCAGTTTTGGCCATAACACAACTGGACTCCCTGACATATGACAGTGACTTGGATAATACAGTGATCCAAGCAAGGCAGCTCGTCACCGCCGCGTACCCGGACGTTGATGTAGAAACCCGGGACCAGCACCTATTCAATACCCTCCTGCGAATACTTCCGAGTACGGTAAAGGAACACTTTACCATACACAACCCATCAGGAGATCTAGACCGAGACATCCAGTTAATTTGATGCCTCCTCGCAGCACGCCCCACCACACAACACATTGGGGTCATGGGTAAATTCCCCACCAGACCACCCCAACCTCTCTTTCAACAACAACTGTCCTCTCCTAGAGCCATACCTGCACTCACTCCCACCATCCCCAGGGCCCACCCCACGAAGAAGTGCCCTCCTCAAAAAGAAAACAGCCTACACCACGGGCTTGTCGGAGGTTCGCCGTGCCATTCCCGCGGGGATATTCGCGCTCCGACTGACTTTTAAAAAATATTTGCCAAAAATCAGTTATTAGTCCTAGAATATTATAATTACATATGCTTATTTCACATACCTTCAGCTTTCTCCTGGGATGTTTTTGTTAGCACTCGTCGACTACCGTAGGACTTGTGGAGACTTCTGAAGTTGGGTAACTAAGTCTTCACTTTAAACTTCCCGACATCCCTCAGTCTGAATACCACTGCCAGATATTATCACTAGAAATACCATTCAGTGATTTCCAAGTAGTTTGGAATCCATACTAAAAAAAAAAAAAACACTGTGAAAGCAATGTAAAATACGAGCGCATACGAGCCTCCCACTCACGCTAATTCGCCGCTGGTATTCTGTCACTTCTTACTCGTATACACACCCACACTTTATTATTTCTAGTACTTTATTACACTTATATATATATCTACAGTCCTTTACCGCTTCCCACACGATGGTTAGTAAGGGTAGAGGTCACAACGCCTTTTATAATAGGCGCAAAAGCGGCAGAAATGGAGGGGCGGCATTTCACCGTGAAGGACGAGAGCAAACTGACTGTATCTCGGTAGTGAAGAGTTGAAAATGTCAGCTGCTAATGGATATGCTAAGAAATAAGTCGTAGGAAATATAGACAATACATAATAAATTATGTAGTTCCAAGTCAATATAAATATCACTCAGGTTTCTCCCTTCCTTTCTTATATACATTTATATTACGAGAGTAGCTCATACGGCATATTTCACGGGGAAAAAAGCAGGGGAAATTAGCGAACGAGTGCAGGTTGGATGTTGCCAAGTGATAATTAGCCAATTCCAGGTGTATGGCACTATCAACAACCCCGACCCGACTGAAATCTTCAAAGAGGCGTTCGAGAGGGCACTGGATATTTAGGCCCACCCCCACACACCCCCACGGTGGCGGGGGCAACCACACGAAAATACCCCCCCAGCCCCCAGTTTCCGATAAAATGAGTCTGAATGGGGTCAAGGCAAGGCTGCTGGTGGATGCAGAAGCCGCCAGATCATACCTTTATACACACTACTACTCCCGCCATAAGTCGGCCTTTGGCCCCCTTCTCCCCACCTCACCCCGCCTCGTATTCACAGGGGAAGGCCCCTTGCCTAGCCATGGGGAAACAGAGGCCTTAAAAACTGACACTCACCAAGAAGTATCAGCCCAGCACTTATTTATCACATTTGATTCCTCGTGCCATGCCTACGACGGGTATCTGGGCCTGGACCTCCTCCAGAAGCTCAACACAAACATCGATTGCTGCAGGAGGCGATTCCACTCCCGTCAATGCCCAGGCCCGCCTCAACCTCTCTGCACGTGCAAAACGCCACCCCCCTCCCCTGACCCATTGCCATCCCCTAACCCCACACCCCATCCCCCAGCCCACGCGACCTTCCCCGCAACCATCGCCTCCACCCTCACCATTCCTCCCCAGCACGAGGCCTGGCTCCCCCTCAACAAACCCTCTGGGACCTCCACCCTCTTCTCCCCGATCCTACCCACAGGGACCCTCTCCTCCTGTCTGATGTCATCCACCTTCCTCCCACCTCACACTGGAGCAGTGAAAGTTGCCAACCTAGCCACCAACCCACTCACCCTACCAAAGGGGTTGATCGTCGGTGACTAAGAAGAAGCCGAGCCTTGTGCCACGCCCCACTCCACCCAAGACTCTCCCCCCCTCCCCTATCACCTTTCCCAACACCAAGCCGAGGCTCTCCACTGATTAGTCCTGGACTATCAAGACCTATTCGTGGCTGGACCTACAGATATAGGCCACACCACCTACCTCTCCCACGAAATCCACACCACCAGCCCCCCCATCCGATAACCATCTCGCTGGAAAAATCCCCACCAACGTGCAGAGGGAGACCAGCAGGTCCAGGACATGTTGAATGCCGGCATTATCACACCCTCCACCAGCCTCTGGTCATCACCCATTGTTCTGGTGAAGAAAAAAAGACGGCACCCTCAGATTCTGCGTGGATTACCGCCTCTTGAACGATGTAACGACCAAAGATGCCACCCCCCTCCCCAGGATTGACGATTCTCTAGACTCACTCCACCAAGCCAAATGGTTCTCCTCCTTAGACCTCCAATTGGGCTATTTGCAGGTTCTAGTACACCCGAAAGACCAAGGTAAAACTGACTTCTCCACCAGTAACGGCAAGCACTACCAGTTTAAAGTCCTCCCTTTTGGGCTATGCAGCACCCCTGCCGCCTTCTCTCCGCCTAATGGAATCCATTCTCAGTGGTCTCACCTGGGAAGTCTGCCTGGCCTACCTTGATGGCATCATTGTCTTTAGCAAAACTCGTGCTGACCACCTCCACCGCCTCAGACAAGTTTTCAACCATATATGCCAGGCGGGGTTAAAACTCAAACCTTCCAAATGTGTCCTAGCTGTGAGATCCGTGGCCTTCCTAGGACATATTATTTCCGGAGGAGGCATCTCACCCGACCCAGACAAACTGTGAGCCATCACAAATCTGCCCCTACAACGAGACGTCCACCAGGTCAGCACATTTGGGGGGCTCATGTCCTATTATCGTCGCATCATAAAAGGGTTTGCTAACGTCACCAAACCCCTCTACGACCTCACAAAAAGGGGTGAACCTTTCATATGCAATGACGAACGAGTAGCTGCTTTCAACACCTTAAAGGACAAACTCACCTCGTCCCCCATCGTCACCTTCCCTAATTACAACTTACCATTCCGGCTATAAACCGACATCTCACTAGTGGTGATTAGTGCCGTCCTTGCTCAAGTTCAAGAAGGGTGCGAACACATCATTGCTTGTGCCAGTCACACCCTCAACCAAGCAGAACGTAACTACGCGGCCACCAAAAGAAAGTGCCTCGGGATCATTTGGGCACTCAAATACTTCTGGGCCTACCTCTCAGGCACCCGAGTTACCATAATAACCGACCACAAGTATCTACAGTGGCTCCGGCAGTCCACCACCCAAAATGCTCAGCTCATCTGCTGGCACGAGGCCTTAGAAGAGTTCGATTACGAGATCGCTTATCGCCCCGGAAAGCTACACACTAACGTGGACGCCCTATCCCGCCTCCCCATCCAATCACTCTGCCACCAGCCTGACTTGGTTGAACACAGGCAAACAAAGAACCGCCCAGCTTGGATTCCCCAACACTTGTTCGCCAACCTACACCACCAAGGGGACCAGCTGTTCACCCCTTCTGGCCACATAGTGCTGGATCCCGACTCAGCCTTTGATGCCCTCACTCACCTACACTCTGATAATGAGATCCACCTGGGCATAAACTCATCCAGGTATTCTTAGACCTGTACTGGGCTCCTAACACAGCCGCCCTCGCCAAACAAGTCATCCAAGCCTGCCGGGGGTGCAGCCTGGGCAAGGATATTACTCATACCGCCGGCCCATCAGGAAAGATAACCACCCACAAACCTTGGCAACTACTGTCCGTCGACATCGTCGGTCCCCTACCACCTAAATCCGGCTACAAATATGTTATTGCTTTCGTTGACGTATACTCTAAATTCCTAATCGCTTGCCCTGCCAAGGAGCACACCGCCATCACCATCGAAGACGCCCTCGTTCACCACGTCTTCCCCTATTTTGGCATTCCCCAAGCCATCCACTCAGACAACAACCCCGAATTCACCAGGCGCATATGGGAAGAATTATCCACATTATTCGGATTCAACATCTCCCACTCCTCTCCTTATTGGCCCCAAGGAAACAGTGTGTGAAAGGAGCCACAGGACTCTCCTAAATCAAATCAGAATGAGGATCCAAGACACCCTAGATGAGGATTCGCCCGCCCACGTGAAAATTATCCAGTGGGGCATGAACACCTGCCCACATGATGACAGCATCACCCCCCACGAGCGGGTTTTCGGCGAGACGCCTCTACTCTTGCCACTGCGGCAACACATCCAACCCCCTTCCCCACCCCCAGCCTCCGACCCCCTGCAACACCTCAAAAGGCACCTCAAACAGCTTCAACACCATCAAGATATCCAGCCAGACCTTCCGCTTTCCAATCCCTATAAACCAGGAGACAAAGTTCTGGTCACCCAACTCCCAACCCCCAACAAAATCTCCCCACGCTTCACGGGACCGTACACCATCACCAGTGTTCCCAACCCCAACAAGGTCACCATGAGTTACAACAACACCTACAGGACTTATAGGAACTGCTACGTGCATCCATACAAAGCACCCTCACCTTCACAACCTCAGACTCCCACCTCCTGCTCCGCCCCGCCTCCCGGAACACGCCTCCATGCGGACCCTGAACCATTCCCATATTTTTTCTCCCCCTCCACCTTCCCACCTCCCTCGGCCACCCCATCCCCGCCCCCAAGCGCCCCCATCAACTCTCACCCACATGCACCTCATCACTCATGACGCCGTGCCCCCACACAACCACCAACATCACCTACTTCCGGCTCACCTCCCGCACCCACACCGACTACAGCGCCGCCCACCACGTCATCCACACCATGTGTCTCCCCACAACCCCCCGCCCTACCAACCTCCCAACGCTGGCGCTCACCTCAAACCCCCTCCTCATCGTGCTCACCCGCTCACAAAGACACAACCTCACCCCCGCCTTCCACCGCCCACAACTCACCACCACAAACTCTGCCCACCCCCACTTCTGCGCCCCCCTCCCCCTCCCCACCAACCCCAGTTTTAACCACCACCACCACCCACTCCGGGTGCGTTTCACACCCACCTGCACGATACACCTCCACATCCACACCCACCACCTCACCCTCCACCAGTAATCCACCCACACCAACACCCAACACTACCCCTATTACACTGTCCCTCCATCAAGCCAAATGGAAAACTCCGCTCCACCGGATTCCCAGGGGAACACTCGCTCCACGATCACCAGGGCATAAAAGCCGACCTCCCAGACCCCTGGCAAGCATTCTACCCAGCACCACCACCACAGTCACCACACGTATTCAGAGGGTGACCTGGCTCCCGCCACACGGACGACACCACCGGATCCGGGGCACCCAACACCTGCAACGACTTCTCCACAACGCTCACTGCCCTTCGACACTGAGACTGGCATATGCCCCAGACCAACCACCCAACTTAACCACCCACCACTGGATGGCGTTCCTACAGCACCTCACGCCAATTAACCAGACAAGCAACACCGACACCTACCACCTTCAGCCACGGGGACGTGACTTCTCCCCAGGAGAGGGTGGTGACATACGTGAGTCAGAAAATATGGTGAGGCCACTCAGGGCTGCAGACGACAGTGACACCCTCAGCCTACGAAGGACAACGGAGGGTGTGCAGCCTACACCGAGTGGCTCTGGGCAGCAGCAGCTCACCTGTTCAAGTCCCCAGTGCCCCTCTTGCTCCCAACCGACAATGCGCCAGGTGAGCAGGAATTGCCACCTAGACCTGGGCGAAAGTCCTCCTTGCCAGGTCGGGGGCGGAGTTCCCACCACATCTCCAAGCAACGCCGTGGTGCAGGCCATCGTCCGCACCAGGTCCCAGGCAAAATGGGCCATCGTCCATTCCTCAGTTGCCAACCCCCTGCAGGGCTGCGACACAGGCCATTGTCCGTGTTGGGTTGAGGCTGAGCAGGCCATCGTCCGCTTCTCTCCTGCAGTCTCACCCCACAGTAGTGCCACAGCATCGTCCATGTCGGGTAAGGGACAGGGCAGGCCATCATCCGCCCCCCTGCTATTTCCTCCTGCAGGCCATCGTCCGTGTCAGGAATGAGGCAGGACAGGCCATTGTCTGTCCCTCTGCTGCTTCTTCCCATAGGACCACAACACAGGCCATAGTCCGTGTTGGGCGTGAGACTGAGCAGGCCATCGTCCGTTCCTCACCTATGAGAGACCACCTTTCCCCTTCAGGAGGCAGGGGAAAGCGGGCCCATACTTGTGTTTTCCCTGCCATCCAATGGGGCAGAGGAACCACCTTGCAGGCCATTGTTCGCATGGGGGAGGCTGAGCTGGCCCTTGTCTGCTCCTCACCTTCTGCTCCTAGGACGTCTCCTGTTGAGGAGGTCCCTTGCCTGGCCCACCCTGCTTCCTGCAGCCGGGCGGGATGTACTCCCTCTCCTACAGGAGGCAAGTTCGGAGGAGACCCCTTGCTGGAGGAGCACTGGCAAGGCCCTATCCAGGGCCTTAGCCCTCTCCAGCTTGCCCCTCCAGTGCAGCCTCGAGACAGAGGGCCCACCGGAATGGTCGCCACCAGCGAGTCCAGCCGGCGATGCCCCCAGCCGGAGGTTGCCGTGAGGTGACCCTGTCGGTGACTCCTCCCTCCAGCAGTTGCCGCAGTCTTGTCCCGACGGCGACCCCAGGTTCCAGAGAGCCTGGCCCCCAGACACCACGGGGCCTACCCAGGACTCCAGAGGCCTACCAGAAGGAGGAGCCCAGTCCAGCACTCCCCGGAGCCGATGCCAGGCCCGGCTGCTCTCCCTCTTCGGCCCCATCCCAAGCCCCACACACCTCACAGGGGCTCTAGGAAGGGCGATCCTTCCTCAACACCATCAGCCAGAGTAGCCCAGAGACGACCGAGACGCCCAACACTCAGTGATAGTGACAGTGTCTAGTGAGTGCACCTAATATGAACCAGTGCAATTCCCCCGGCAGTAACTATAACGCGAAGTGTCCTGTACCCAAGTGAATTGGCTCTAATGATATTACTGAGTTCCGCAGTACATAGAACTGGACGAGCCTTACAGTGTGTTCACAGCGATCAGTGTGAAATATTCGGAGTACAGTGCCGCCCCTTGACTATTTTACATATACATCTAATGTCTCCCCTCCCTCAATGCTATTAAACTATAAAGTGCTCCTATGGAAACGTAATAAGCCCTGAGAAAGAACAGTGCCGCCCCTTGTATATCAAATATTTCAATCTCTCCTCCCCAGTGATCGGTACCTAAATAAGATGAATCAGAAGTGCAACTACAACATCTACCTGAGTGTTCCCTAGTAATGAAATAGTTTAGTCCACCCCTTCTCTGTGCACAACACTGTCCCTGTGCGCGCGCCATGCGCAAGTAATAAAGGCAATATCTCAGTGTAACAAAAGTATCAGTGCCGTCCAGGGGCTGGATTCACTAAACACTTACGGCGCAGGATCTCCTAACGGTGCCTACAGATGCGGTGCTGAGGCAGAATCAGTCATTCACTATGCATGGGCGCGGCCATCTTGCACCAAGATCTAGCGCCTCAAGTTAAGCGCTTGGGGGACATACCTTAACCTACATCACAACCCGGAATCAGTATTTTTATCAAGTATGCGACCTCTTGGACTATCGATTGCCTTTGGCCCTCTTCACTTCTAATCAATGCCAGAAAAAAAGAAATTCAACGGTCAGAAAAATAAAAGATGTGCCATATTCGTTTTAGTGCAACTGAGAACTCTGGCAATACTTATTTCTTTGCAAGGTAATATGAATGTGTCAAAAATAAACATGCCACCGGGAAAGCCTGGGGCTGCTCGAGCAGTCAGCTGCTGGTTGTGGCTGTGTAATTAGCTCGCCGACATTTACATCGAGAGAGAAGGTTCAGAGACCCACTAGACCCTCTCCATGTGCCTGATGAGCATTTGCTACGGTATTATGTTTCCACGACATTAAATTAGACTTCTGACATTTCATGGGTTGATAATGGATGTGATTAACAATGACAGTTCGATATACTAAGATGATTAAACTTATATGAAGACAATAATTTTATTTCAGACATGGCACTGGAATTAAGGTGTTAAATAAACCTAACACTCATTACCTAAACAAAGCCTATGTGATACAAACCATTTCATGCATCAATATACTGGATAAGGAAAATCAAAAGGAATGACTTCTTTAACAATATGAATGCTCAACATAAGACCAAAGTGAGATGATTACTGATTGATGGGATCAACTTTAACCTTTGGCAAATAGGAAATTTTTCTCAGGTAATTGCTTACAATACCAGACGATTCTTAGACATCAGTGCTAAAAGCACAACCCCACCTCCCGCCCCCCC
>JAGKTI010042608.1:0-10083 GCA_018397915.1 Birgus latro
CCCCCCATCCCCTCCCCTCAGAGCTGTCAAATCAAGTACCTGTAAGAATTCCAAGGGGAAAAAAAGCTAGAACTATCCCCCTCCCCCCTCCCTTCAGAATTTTCCAGCTCATTTTTTTTTTCTTTTTCCAAACAGTATCATGCACAGTAATTATGCCGGTGTTCCTCACTCACTCCCAACACCCTTCCCGCCCCAACACTTCTCCCCTCCCCACCTTCCCTCCCCTTGTCCCCTTCCCTCATAGCTGTGTGGCTGTCAAAAAAAAAGAAAAAAAGCAAAATCTTTTTATTGGTGTTACACACTTCACCATCCCCTCTCCCCTCACCCCTTCCCCCCCATCCCCTCCCCTCAGAGCTGTCAAATCAAGTAGCTGTAAGAATTTTAAGGGGGAAAAAGCTAGAGCTCCCCCCCTCCTCCCATACCCCCCTTCAAAATTTTCCTTTTTTTTTTCCCCCCCAAACAGTAGCATACAAAATAATTATGTCAGTGTTCTTCACTCACTCCCAACACTTCTACCGGAGCTCCCCATCCCCTTCCCTCCCTTCATCCCCTTCCCTCATAGCTGTATAGCTGTCAAAATAAAAAACATGCATTCTATGTTTCGTTCATCGGTGTATGCAGTTACACAAACAGTAATCTGGTATTAAATGAAAACACGCGACATGAATAGTAACAATGACTAATACTCTAGTTGGGGGGGGAGTGAGGTAAGCGGATGGCGTACTACAGGGGTGGGGGGTGGGGTGGGGAGAGGTCTGAAGGGGTGGTATGGGGGTATAGAGGTGGGAGACAGACACCACAAGACAAAGAGGACAGGCAGAGAGGGAGTACAGGGGTGTGGAGAGTGGGTAGGGGGGTTACAACCCTCCCCAGGGAGATACGGAGGGGGGGAAAGTGGGGGGAAACAATGGTGGCATGATGGAGGATGGTGGGGGAGGGGGAGGGAGGGAGCAGGAGGCAGTCAGAGGTGAGGGAGGGGGAGGGGGAACTAAGATATTGGGGTAGAGGAAGGTGGTGAGAGGGCTGTGGGTGAATCACCCCCCCGCCCCTCCATGGGTTGAGGGTCCCAAATCCTACCCCCCCTACTCAGGACTTAGTTTTCATTGGTTTGCATCGATATATGTCACAATCGGTCCGAAGCCTAGCGTCCACGTTTTTTTTTTACAAAGGCTTCTCTATTGATAACATTCAGCATCTAGCGTACCAGGTAATCCTGAAAGAGGATCAGTCGATCCTGTTAGTACTTTTGGGGTTAAGGGTCTCAATTCGAATTGATCCTGTGTAGGTTTATATCCATGGGGTGGTTGGGGTTTATTGGTCATGTAATGCCATGCAGGGATGAATGAGGCTGGTCACTTTCATCTTAAATGTCAGGACCAACTTGTCTATCCCCGTACTTCTACGCTCCTCTTGGGGCAACGTAGGATTGGATGATGGATGGATGGATGGATATACAATAAGACCTTCCTATAACAGACTAACTGGGGCCCAAGCCATTCCGAAAAAAGGGAAATTCTGATAAAAGCGACATCCGGACTTCCCCCAGCTAACCTGAACTTTTTCCGATATATCAGACATTGTTCCTGATGGTACCATCAGTTTTTAAAGTGTTTTCACTACCTTTCCAGTACTGTACTGTATTATACCTTCACCACAATAATCAAGTGGTATCTATCTATCTATTGCCAGACGCCTCAATCCTGCACGGGGTAACCACAAACAAATCGCCTCCATGTCGCCCTGTCCCCCGCCATTTCACTACCCTGCTCCAAACTCACACCCCTCTCTCTCATGTACCTCTCCACTCCATCCCTCCATCTCATCCGCGGCCTCCATCTCCCTCTCCCCCCCCCACCTCACTCACATACACTCTCCTCGTCAGTCTTTCACTCTCCGTCCTCTTCACATGCCCAAACCACCTTAACGTGTTTCTCCTGACGCTTCCTATCACGTCCACAACCACACCACAACACTTCTTCACTTCCTCATTTGTTAGTCTGTTTCTCCATGTGACTCCACATGCTCCTCTCAAATAACTCATTTCCACTGCTCTCACTCTTGACTTCTGTCCTTCCAGCAGGGTCCAAGCTTCACTTCCACATGTTAGAGTTGGTATCACAGTACTGTCATGTAACAACTTTTTCAAGTGGTATACAGTAATATATATAATAATACTGCACTCTACACTGATAGACATGTCTTTTATTTACCTTATTGTGGTGAACATAACTGAAGTGGTCAGGCTGTCCAGACTGCTACTGGCTTTATCGGACCTTATCTGATATATAGGAATTTAGACCGGTAGCTCCTTGATTCTGACAAAAGCGAATTCCAGTCTATTAAAGTCCCTTATATCCAAGTTTTACATGCTGTTCTTTCATAGTTCTTTCTGAATGTTTTCTTCATTATCTCAGTGTTTTTGTTGTTTTCTCACCTGTGCAGCCATCTACAACTATGATGGAATCACGGACTCCTGCATCAAGCTCAATGTTGGGGACCAAGTTCACATACTGGAGGAGCTGGGGGCGTGGTACTTTGGCTACTGTTTACACAACCGAGACCTGCGGGGTGTCTTTCCTAAATCATTCATTCAGGTAATAGGTTTTCATCAACAGAAAATCCTCAGTACATATGTATATTTATTTTTTAAAGCATTTTTCCAGTTTCAAGTTCACAGTAAGCATTGAAAAATTATCTTTTAAAATTCAGTTTCTTCCAATAAAGCTGATTTGTTTGTATCTCCAGTTGACAACACTAAATTTATAGCACAGAAAAAGTTGTATTGTGGAACACATCCCTAACATGTAACAAAGCTTATCCTCTTCTATATAAAAATCTATTTATTTTAGCAGTAGGTGGATGGTTATGGTGGTGGGCAGATGGCTACTGCTATCCTAGGAGGTACTACCATGAAAGTGTCAGGTGTGGCTGAAAGCCTGGTAACTTGCCACATAGGTCAACCATTGACTATTGGGCTGAATGGAAGCAGTAATGGATGTCTGCTGAAGGAAATATGCCTCGGAGAGAAAGTTATGCATAAATGATTGCTATTTCAAAGAAATAAATGCATAAATTTTCTGTAGTTACTTAGCCTATATATCTTTACTTAAGTATCTTAAACTGAGGATATTTATGTTGTGTTTCCAATAGACATCTTTGATGTTATTCTCTCCAACAAGGTGAGTACATTTTCACCCTTGTTTGTTTGTTTGTTGGTTTGTTTGTTTGCTGGATTACTCAAAACTAAAAGAGAGATTTGAACCAAATGTGGTGGGTAGATAGCCCATATCCCAGGGAACAATGGATTAACTTTTGGGACTGATGTTTATTAGTTTGTTTGTCTGTTAGCAGGATTACCCAAAAACTAAAGGAAAGATTTGGACCAAAAATGGTGGGTAGATAGCCCAGGGAACAGTCAGTTAGCTTTTGGGACCAATCCAGATCGTATTACAGATTCTGGGTCTGGAAAACATTTTACGAAACCCTAATCAACGATGAGAAAACCTAACCCATTGTGAAGAGTGGTTTGGAAATTATGTTGCCCTTGTTGGAGAGATGTGCGTCACTGAGTGCCACTCTAGTTTGTTAGTAGATAGTAGTCACATCTTTCTTTGGCTTAAACTAAGCAGAAAACAGGTTGACATTAAAAAATCCGGCCATCGAAAATCCGGTTCCTTCAGATTTCCGGCATAGATTTTGGAGTGCATTTTCAAATTTACCGTGTTGGCGCGCCACTGTTTTCTGGGGGCGCCGTTTATGTTTTGATGGCGCTGTACTCCAGAATTAGCTGTTGGGTCTTGCTTGCACCTGCTAACAGGCATTCCTGCTCATTCCTTCTCATTTTATCATTTATTTGTTGCTGTATAGCCCCATTATGGATTCAGCAAAAAAAAGAGGTGGCGTAAAACGTAAACATCGTGCGTTGTCGATCGCAGAGAAAGTGGAAATGCTAAAAAAAACTTAATAGTGGCGTGTCTGTGCGAACCATTTGTGAAACATACGACATTGGCTCTTCAACAGCGTATGATATCAGAAAACAGGTAGTACAGGTAGTAATTTTCTGTTGAATACATACAGCATATATAACCATAAAAAATCCGGCATTTTTGAAAATCCGGCACTCCTCAGGTCCGGAGGTTGCCGGATTTTTTAATGTGAACCTGTATTTTAATTATTTGGGTTTATGGTGAACATAATCATAAATAGGTAACCAAGAGATATTGTAAAGTGTGAAAATTATTTATTTGGGATCTTATAACTACTGTGCTTAATTTGCATTAGCTCCATTTATTTTACATCTGCACTTTATATAATACTTTTTCACATTTGATTATATTATACTCCATGTTGCAATGCCTTCCAGCTCAATAGAACTGCATCCTCTTGGCCACAGTTCAAGACTCATGGAAGACCAGTGTGAAACATTTGAATAAATATGAATGTACTCTGTGATGAAGATCCTCATGTTATCAGTAAGATATTTTCCTTAACCAGTTACTGGCAGTTGCTAGGTGCGAATCTGTGGATAAGTTGGTTGACTCAGAGTATAGGTACACAATCATAAAAGTATTGCACAGCAGTCTGATGATGTAAGTGATTAGTACAGCTGATTAATATGTCATTAATGAGTGATACTGTGCATTGTCATAAATGCAGGGATGGAAATACTGGGCATTTTCGATATCCATCATTAGTGATATCAGATAGTTTTGCATGGAATTTGTCCTTATACTTTTTTATTAAGTGTATTGTCAGGGTTAAAAGTTCATCTATATACTGCTGTATTCAACTGCTTGTACATCGGCAGTAGGGCATGTCAATTGCTTTCCTTCTCAACACACTACACTATCAGAGAGAGAGAGCGCGCCACCTATGGGCAGAGGAACATAACAAGCCTCTAACAGGTAAGGAAGGTTAGCCATTAGAGGGAGGAGAGAATTAATAGAGGGGAAATATTGGTCAAACCTGTATCTCTGACTGTACTTTTTAAAAATTTTAGGTGCGAGAATGCATTGTGGACAAGTCAGGGGCAACAGAAGTTGTTATTGCACGTGTTCCCCCCATAGTGCAGGAGGTGACTGCTGTTCTTAGGGAGTGGGGAGTCCTCCTTCGCAAACTCTATGTTGTGAGTATAGTATATGCACTCCCAGAGATTACTTCTCACACTAGAAGCTGTATTTCTGCCTGCTGATGACACTTTATTACTTTATCATAGATACTGCTTTATATTGTAGGAAGAAGACTGCCCACACTCAGAATAAAGCTTTCTTTGAGCTGAATAGGCTCCTATTTCATATATATTGTCGATTATATTGGTTTTGATCCTACTTCGCCCCATCTTCAGGTGAAGAAAGGGCCAGAATAACGATGGTGATGATGATGATGATGATGATCAAGCGTTGCCTCTATTGTGATTTGAACATTTCCTCAGGAGCGGCACAGGGACTTCCAGCTCCTACAGAACACAATGATGGATCTTATCACATACCGGGGAGAGGTGTTGTCTGGCCAGGTGCCCACCGATGAGCTGCGCCAACTCAAGTACAAGATCACTAATGGAATTGACTTGGTTAATCGGTGAGTTATCAAGCCATCAGGTTGCTCATTTACCTGTGAACCCAATGGACTTCAAGGTGAAGGTGCCATTCTCCTGCACTTCCTTCTTCTCTTGGGGGTGGGACGGGGAGGGGGCTGAGGGACATCTGTACTCCCGAGAGAAAAAGTAGTGTTAGATTTTATGTCACATTTTGGAATGTCAGATGAAGTGGGTGATATGATTCCCAGATGAAGTGGCTGATATGATTCCTAGGGCATTGTCACAAGTTGGTATGCCTGCTTGCTGTATTATTAACAGCTGTAGACAGGAGTAGGAGTATGGGATGGAATGATATATGGTATATAAGACTCCTCAGTATGACACAAATATTGTGAAGTTTTAAGTGTTGCTTGTTACAAAGTGAATAGTAGCAAGGTATATACAGGTAAACCATGGACAAATGATATTCAGGTATACATTTTATGGTACTGTATCTTAGTTGAAATACAGTATGTAAAATTAAAACAGGATGGTATGCAAGGAAGTACGAATCTCTTTCTTTGAAAGAGATGAACACAACAATACAGAGACTCTTAACTGAAAGTAGTGGTTGCTGAATTAATAGATTTATTTATTTATTTTTTTTATTTTTTTTTCATTTTTTCAGGCGGCTTGGCTTGGACTTAGTGGTTAGAAATGACAAAGGCAATATCCTCAATCCAGATATCACATCTGCTGTCAAGCTCTTCCGTCATCATGAGGCGGCGTCAGAGATTGATGTTGAGCAGGTATCTCAGTCTTTTGACATTTGTCAGCCAGTGTTTGATGCAGAAATTCTTTATTCATCACACTTTACTTATCATGTTTTTAACTCAGCTGCAGTTTAAGACTTCATATTATATGCAGTTTATTGTGTGGTCAGGATGTGCAGTGAAAGGCCAGGGTTGATCAAATTCGGACTAGCTTTATCCCAGTGTATCGTTTACCGTATTTCACAGTGTGAAAGACGCACTGTAATTCTGGAAGGGCAGTTCTGAGAAAAAAAGTATGTCTCGACCAAGACTACAGAAAGGTTGCTTGATATGAGTGTTTTTCACTCAAATATGCACTCATCTTTCAGAATCTCTGTTTAGTACTGTACGAGTATATCTGTCCTTAGCTTCTTTATTTTTATGTAAAGATGGGTACAAGACAAGAAAACAAACAAACAACCCTTTCCTTACAAAAAGTTACTTCGCAACCAGACGCCATCTTAACACTATGTTTATGAAGTCTAAACTGTCCGATTCTTTTTGTACAGTAATTTGAGACTTAACATTCATCTCCATTAAAGTACAATAAATATGTATCAGTATATAGAGATAAATTATTTTTCGTGAAATGAGCCTAAAACAGCAGAACTCAATAGAACCTGTTCATTCATTCATGTGAGAAAATACATAGGCCATTAAATGCAGGAATGCACTTTATCTCCAAATCAAATGCCTACATGTACTGTATATTACAGTCACAGACAACACAAACAGATTTTCAAAAATCACTTATATGAGAGAGGGGGGTGTGAGTTGGGAGCGTGGTAGTGAAATGGCAGGGGACAGAGTGACATGGAGGTGATTTGTTTGTGGCCACCCCGTTCGGGATTGAGGCGTCTGGCAATAGAATAGACTTATAAGGAACATTTGCAGCATTTTATTTACCCTAAAAGTACCCCGTACTAGTGAGATTCTTGCCCCACACCTCCGGTATTATGGTGTTTTCCCGTATTCAATCTCAACTCATTGTGATGGGAGACTACTGTGACTTGCTCCTGATGTCTCATTACCTACACACAACACATTTACTTCTTAAACTGAAAAAAGATCCTTAAACAAACCAAATGAAATTCGACAGGAGTCTTTTCTGCTCAGCAAACATACTCTTGAACACGACTTCGTTGCCATCGCTAATGATGCACTCTCCCTACACTCTGAATATCTCCACAATAATAATAGTAATGCATAATAATAATAATAATAATAATAAATAATTGTTGCACTTGCATATACATACAAAACAAAAAGCAAATTAAAATGTTTTACAATGGAAGTTCAATATGGCATGGTTTTTGGAACGAGGTGTACAGCTGTCTCTACCCTCTTCTCAATATCACTCCCTCACAGATAGTGCCATTTGCCTCACAACATCAAAAATTATCAAAGCATTCTTAACTGTTCACAATTTACTAAAAACAGTCATTCACCTCAAAACATCAAATCTAATGAAAACATTTAAACATTAAACATCCATTGTTATGCCTCTGTAACACTGCTGTCTCCCAGCTGCTTTACCATTGTATGTTAAGTGACAGCTCTAAGGATAGTGCAAGAAAAATGCAGCCCCATTTTCAAATATTAGAACATAATTCTTCACTGGAAATGCCAATGTGAATATGAGATAGAGAAGTAGGGAAATAAACTTATAGATACAGTAATCCCTCTATTATTCGGATGTCCAATATTCGAACACCCTCACTATTCGGATATCGTGGGCTGCCCAACCCCCAAAATCCAAAAAACTTGAAAAAAATCGAAAAAATTTCGATTTTTTTGGACCGCGTCAGTTTGAATTTCCTGCACGTGGCACCTCTCTGTCGGTCCCCATTTCCCACTCAGCTCCTGCCTCGTGAACAGCTTCGACAATGGCGGCTGAAGTGATTGCTTTTGTGGTGATACCCTACCTCCTACAGTGCTTGATACTGCTCTTCACCTTCTTCATCATGTGTGCGATGATGGCCCCACCACCTGAGAAGAGGAAGAAAGTGGTTCTGACTCTGGAGAAGAAGAGGGAAGGGTATTGGAGAAGATGGATGCCGGGTGGCCGACATCACGGATTCATCGTGAATTCAATCTCCCTCGTTCCACCTTGTTTGATATCAAGAAGTCCTGAGACAAACTACAGCAGTACATGGCTGATTTTGCTTCGAAGACCAAATGAAATGTGGAGAGGAAGGTGATGTTTAGTCCTAAGTATGCAGACATCGACCGATCCACGCTGATTTGGTATCGACAACAACGTACCGCAGGTGTGTTTGTACGTGGAACGGAGCTGAAAGCTGCTACTGAGTTCATAAGGCTCCAGGACTCGTCACTAGACCACACGGGAATTTACTGTTATGTACAGTGCAGTGAAGTGATGTGATCCCAGTTATGCAAAAAAAATGTTGTGGAAAGTGTTGGTGAGAAGTTCTGGTGATTGTAAATTGCGAGGGTTGTGTGGTGCAATTTCTTCGTGTCAAAGTCTGAGATGATAGAGCGAGTTATACATCAGGACGGCTGCTTCTTTTTCGTAAGTACCCTAACTTCATCAAAATTCCTTGTTTTGTTCTTTCCATATCATCAATCTCATGCATAAACTGTGTGCAAGATGATTTCCATAATGATTTTCGTGTCTAACCTGTTTTCATCATGCTGTAAATGTGTTAAAAAATTACCCTAAATGTTAATCATAATTTCCTGCTTTCAATTTAATTTTTTCATGCATGGTTTTTAAGTGCACCAGCTATGAAAATGGTGAAAGGCAGTGAATTTCATGTCTGGTCCTAACCTAACCTAACCTAACCTATCCTAACCTAACCTAACCTAACCTATGATTACCATAAAGATTTTCATGTCTAACCTGTTTTCATCATGCTGTAAATGTGTTAAAAAATTACCCTAAATGTTAATCATAATTTCCTGCTTGCAATTTAATTTTTTCAAGCATGGTTTTTAAGTGCACCAGCTATGAAAATGGTGAAAGGCAGTGAATTTCATGTCCGGTCATAACCTAACCTAACCTATCCTAACCTAACCTATGATTACCATAAAGATTTTCATGCCTAACCTGTTTTCATCATGCTGTAAATGTGTTTAAAAATTACCAAAAATGTTAATCATAATTTCCTGCTTGAAATTTAATGTTTTCAAGCATTGTTTTTAAGTGCACCAGCTATGAAAATGGTGAAAGGCAGTGAATTTCATGTCCGGTCATAACCTAACCTAACCTAACCAATCCTAACCTAACCTATGATTACCCTAAAGATTTTCATGCCTAACCTGTTTTCATCATGCTGTAAATGTGTTAAAAAATTACCCTAAATGTTAATCATAATTTCCTGCTTGCAATTTAATTTTTTCATGCATGGTTTTTAAGTGCACCAGCTATGAAAAAGGTGAAAGGCAGTGAATTTCATGTTCGGTCATAACCTAACCTAACCTAACCTAACCTAACCTAATCATTTTTCTGGTAGCAATTTACATCATTTACTGTATTTGATGCTTTGTATCCTATAATTTAGTGCATAAAATGTGAGAAAAGATGATTTCCATGTCAGATACTTACTGTACTTATACTATGCTGGGAAGCTCTGAGCACCTATGCTTCACTCACCTCTAAATCATCATTTTTTGGTTAAAATTCAATTAATTCATGCTTTGTGTGCATTATTTATGTGAAAAGGGACCTAAATAAGTGCTATACATGTCCAGTAGGGAGGTAGGAAGGTAGTTTTCTGATTTAGATTAGGTTAG